>JALIZH010027025.1:0-61823 GCA_030522465.1 Rhipicephalus appendiculatus
CATAGCGAGGGTCTCGTCCTGGCAGACTTGTTGCCTTCAGGTGGTATGCGAGGGATTATTAGTCAGCTGCCAGCTCGTAATAAGATCACGTGCTACGTGACGCCTTCAGGCAAGAGAGTGTTCCACAGTCACCGTAATGGCAACAGGCCTCGCTGACTGACGCTCCCACGTTTAAATGCACATATATACCCTATAAAGTGGACGGGGGGATGACCGCCACCGTAGCTCAGTGGTAGAGCATCAGACGCGTTATTCGAAGGTCGCAGGTTCGGATCCTGCCGGTGGCAAGTTATCTTTTCGTCCACTTTCCTTTCTTCACATTTACATTACAGTTACTTCTACGAATGTCCCCTATACTATCCTTGGCGTCATTGTCTGTTAGTTCTCATATATATATATATATATATATATATATATATATATATATATATATATATCGAGAGAGAGAATGTCCGCCTCCTAAATAAAGAATATAATTAAAGACTTTATAATACCACCTTATTCTCTTTGGCGCCTACACCGCGATATCAGTATCAATATCTCTTGTGATAACTCACGATTTATTTTTCAACTTACACAAAGACATCGATCCTCCTCGCAACGCTTGGCTGAAAGCGAAAAATGTCGTATAGGCTGCTACTCGGTGACTGTATCACATAAAATCGATTCCCATAATGAGTGGGGCCCGCCTATTTTCTTTATTGACATGAATTAGTTTGTTAAAACATGCACTAGACACAAGACAGTGGCCTAATGCTGATACAGGAAGCTTTAATCTTCAATTTGTGATGGCCAAAAATAATTTTCAGGTGGTAGAAAATACAATTTTCTACCACTATAGAACACGAAGAGATCGCCTCAGTTGTTTGTCAACACAATATATTCTGCACATACAAATCTGCTTGCGGGGAATTATTAACTGAGTGTTTCACTTGTTACTGGTCCATGATCGGAATTTGAAAAGCCTGAAATGAAAAAGCGGGTATAAACAGCCCCCTGTGAAATAAGTAGCTGCCAGACAGGAGGCCAAATGCTCGTTGTCAATGACGGGGACCTAAGCCAAGCTCTTAAAAAATATCCCGGGCAGGCGCCAGGGGGGGGCTCTGCCCCCCGTGAAGCCGCCGGGGGGGGGGGGCCCGAGCCCCCCGAGCCCCCCCGTACTCTCCGCCTATGGCGTCGCCGATTCGCTCTTTCGCCCTGTGCTTGCGTGCGGCAGGTGTCCCGCCACGTACGGTGCGGGTGTGCGGATAGCGCTTGGATATGCCCTTAGTCACACTTTGCCTACAGCGCCAAAGCGGCCAGGGCAGCAAACATGACTGGATACGGGAGTAGTCGACGCAAGCGGCGGCAAGCCACTGCGCCGTGCTTTGGTGTTTCGCTTGAGGCGTTTTCGTTT
This sequence comes from Rhipicephalus appendiculatus, assembly GCA_030522465.1. NCBI lineage: Eukaryota > Metazoa > Arthropoda > Arachnida > Ixodida > Ixodidae > Rhipicephalus > Rhipicephalus appendiculatus. The sequence goes on from JALIZH010027025.1 coordinate 1,397, forward strand.
CCGTTTGCTTTCAAAAGACATTAAATTGTTAGCAGCCGCCAGACAGCCGTAGTGTTAGCGCGTGGGCTTCTTTTTCGTCAGACCTCGTGCACCCTCAGGAGAACGCGGCAACACAAAATGCATGAGCTGGCGGAAGACGACAACGGAGGCGACGAGCCCGTTGAGCGAAACTGCCCGCGTGTAACCCGGGCCGTTTCGCTCACTAAATGATCACAGCTTATAATATTTGTGCTAACGTGACAGATAACTCGGCGGCTCGAAACTAGCCCAGCTTCAGACAGACGACAGCAGCGACTGCACTGTCACGGTCGCTGAATGAAAAAGCGTTTTCCATCGAGCCGCCGTGGAACTGCATTCACTGTACCGCTTTCAACCAGTGCACTTGTCAAGTCAACCGGCCAAGCGCGAACAGCTAAAAAAACATTGGAATCGGAAAAGACATCGTTCCGCAATTGCACCGCATTGCGAGCGGGTGAGAGCATCCCGTCAAATCTGCGCTTGTTGCCGTTAGAGGGGCCTTCATCCGCGGCAGAGTTACGTCTGCACGGAACCTTTTGGAGTTCAACAGCATGGACACTACGATCGAAAAAGCTAAATTAACGTCACCACTCATCTGTCGACTCACTGATATTCAGATCGAGCAGTGAGCCTCAGTCTGAGTGAGTAAGGCTGAGTAATATTTTGCCAAGTTTGAGTGCGAGTGTGCGGTGGAGATAAGTTTTTGTGACTGTCATCCTAATCAGTCTGGTTGAGAAAAAGTTTGCTGAGACTGAGTCGGAGTCAGTCCGGTTGAGAAAAAATTCTTCTGTAGTATAGCGTGGTAGAAGAGTAAAATAACAACTAGGTGTCACACAATGAGAACTGTGTAACCAGGCGTCATGCTATATGAATTGCGTAACGAGGGGGGTCGTTAAATGCTTGTAACCTATTACAAAAGGCACAGATATAATTCTTCATCGTCATCAGCCACAGCATCAACAAAGTGCACATAATGCCTTACAAGTGGGTAGTGGGTACCACGCTTCTCCGTAGAATAACCAATAATGGCGTAGTGGGTGCTTCACTATCTTACAAAAATTATGATCATTTATGGCGTAGTGGGTGCCATGCAAGTGTGCCTGTAGTAGTGGCCCCAAGATATTTAAAGAAGGCTCTAGAAAGGCTGCTCTTCCAGCTTTCGCCGTGACTGTGCTGCGCATTCCGCGCTGACCTGGCGTTTTTACAGCGAAAGCTGTTATGAGATCACAACAAGGGCCTATTCTGGCGCCGTAGTTGTTCGCCGCCGCCTGTGTCCGTACCAATTATCGCGCGAAATTAAAAAATAAAAAACTAAATAAAGAAAGATGAGAGACACTTTCAAATTCCAAAATGTGTTCGCCGAAAGCCTGTGCCGATTGAGTCGGAGTCGGTCAGAATGGAACGCGATGCGCGCGACTCCCTTCTTGCATGAGTGAGCTGATCGAGGCCGGGCTACAGGGGAGACACGTGCGCGTAGGTGCCATCCGACTAACTCGACTGCTGCAACTAGACGTCTGATGAAGGTGCGTTGCCGCTCGCGCCACTGTGCCATCACGTGATTGCTGATAGAGTGCAAAGATAAGAGAGCCTTAGTACCCTCACCGCTCAAGCATTTTTTAAAGATGATTAGCCAGCAAAGTTGAAACAATGGGCCCCGGTGTTTATCACGCGGCTGTGATCTGTCGAAGCCTCCTTTGTTTTAACTTTTGATTTTTCGATCACTATCTTGAAGAAATGGTGCTTCATACTTTGCCTTTCGTGGCGTTACGTTAGAGGATATTAAGCACACCTAAAGGCTTTTTATGAGTGGCGCTTCATGCTGCGGTTGATATCATCCCAAGCTCAGGGACTAAAAAGAAGCAGTGCAAGTGCGGAGACGCTTCGAGGTAGGGTATGCCAGCATCCAGGGCACGGACGGACGCAGCCGGTCACCGCGAGTTTCAGACATTAAAGACTTTGGCCTTAAAAAAAAACATTATAGCATATCCACGAAGTGCATGATGATGAGTGGGCGAAGCTGCGGGGGGATCATTCGGGTAACCATGAATCTCCCCGTACATTGCACACTCGATCATGCAAAGACGTGACACGTCATGACGTGAGCCCTTGCCGCCTCTGGATCGGCTTGCCGGCGCTGCCGTGCTGCTGAAGCTGCGCGAGCCCTCGCCGCATCTGGATCAGCTTGCCGACATGCCGCGCCGCTGCAGCTTCACGAGTCCGCAAATCTTGATCCACTTGTCTGCGTCGCCGGTGCCTACTTCTCTCTCGCACAACCTGAGAGCCCGCGCTGCAGCCGCTTTGCGAGCCCTACGCTCTGCCGCCGCCTTGTCTTCTTCGTTGTTCATAGCAGTAGTAGGCAGCAGTAGTATCGAAGCGCACTGCGTGGCGACCGTCGAAAGAAAGAGGAAGCGCGCCGAGAGCCGAGAGTGGAGCAAGCGCGCCGGAGAGTGGAGCGAGCGCCGCAGAGCCATCTAGTGGGCGCCATGCAAATCAAATGAGAGCATAGCTGCGCCTCTAGTGGGAGCGGCGAATACTAGCGTGGCTAGACCGGGGGGAGTGATGTACAAGCCTAGACCTTAAGGAGCTTTGCCCCTAATAGAGAATGTGCTCTGGAACGCGCTTATTGTTCATCGTCATTAGCGTCGTCGTCACGGCGTATAATGGTTACCTTGTATGTGCTGTGTCGTGATGGCAGCGTCATCGTCATTGCACTAGCGTGGCTACGCCGCACTCCATGCTACACCGAGTGACACCGGCGGAGTGATGGACAGGCCTCGACCTTAAGGAGCTTCGCCCCTAAAAGTACTGAGGACACAATTGGAATCGAACCGGGGCCCTCAGCGTGGCAGCCCAGTACTCTACCACTGAGCTACGCCGGTGCTTGAAACTCCGTTGCAAACTGACCCTATGCAGGCTTCATGTCGGGTGAAAAATCGCGTTAACATGTGTAATAAAGCGTTGTAATAAAGAACAGTAAAGTAACAACCAGGCGTCACACAATGCGAATTGCGTAACGAGTGGATGTTGAATGCTCCAACCCATTACAAAATCCTCAGGCACAATTCGTCATCGTCGTCAGACATAGCACCAACAAAGTGCACATAATGCCTTACAATTGTGTAGCGCGTACCACGCTTTTCCCAAGAATGACAAATAATGGCATAGGGGACGCTTCCCCACAACACAAAAATTATGATGATTTATGGCGTAGTGGGTACCATGGAAGTGAGGTTGTAGTAGTTGCTCAAACAGTGTTTAAAAAAAAGGCTTTAAAAAAATGCTGCAGTGGCTTAGCTCGGCTATGCCAGGATATACGTAGCGTAAGCAAAGCTTCAGCTCATTATTCTTAGCTTTCCTGATTGTGTAGATTGTCTAGGATTAGCTGGATTGTCATGCTTACTGCTGCTCCAATGACACACACACGGTATACGTATTATGTGGCACATGTATATTAATTTTTGCTCAACGTCGTTGCTTCTATATTGCCACAAAGACGAGCCGTCAGTGAAGTAACACGCTGCCGTCTCTATGGCCCCAACGCAGTATTTGGAATTATCTGTCTCTGATAGAGAAGATGAATGGTGGTGAATCCCAAATCCTGCTTCCATGAATCCCAAATCCCAGCTTGGGACGCTAATTGCCAGGCAACTACTTCAGGATCCGATGAGTCAAGCTTCTCCGCTCTTCTGCGCCGTTGAGCAGCATTTGCGCTCTCCTTCCCCATGGCTATACCACACAGGCAAACGCCAGTCAGAAGCGCCGTGGCTCCAGCGCAGTGTCAGACGGCGACTGCACAGCGAAGGCTGCACGCGCGCGCGGCGGCGCCACTGCGTCTACCACGGCTACGACGTCACTCCTCTGGAATGCGCAGACCGGCAGCGGCGAGTCGCGCGCGGCGGCGGCGGAGTGCGCGGGAGCTGCCGGCTCAGGTGCGCCAGCTCTGTGACATCACTGGTCCTCGCGCATGCGCAGCATGGCTCTTGATGTGCCACGCGAAACGGGCTTGGCTAGGCCAGTGTAGCTAACGCTACAAAAGGTCGCTCTTCCAGCGTTCGCCGTCACTGTGCTGCGCGTTCCGCGCAGGCCTGGCGGTTTTTTCGGTACCGTAGTTATCCACCGCCGTCGCCGGTGCCTGTATCCGCTATCGCGCGAAATAAAAATAATAATAAAAAAAAAACTGAGAGGAAACATCCAGGACGGAGTGGGGTTCAAACCTAAGACCTCTCCGGGGAAGCCATGTATTCTACCACAGAGCTATGCCGGTTCTTCAAATTCCTTCGCAAGAAGACGCTATAGAGCAGGGGTCTCAAACACGCGGCACGCGGGCCGCATGCGGCCCGCGAGGCTCTCGGTTGCGGCCCGCGGCCTGCACATCACTGCCTTTGCCCCAATTTTTTTTTTAAATTTCTTTTTAAGTATATGTTCGTGAGCTACAGAGGCCTGATTGGTTTAAGGCATTGTCTCAGTGAGGCATCCCACGTGTTCACCCGGTTTTGAAACATAACCATGAAACGAAAATTATATTTCACAATCGGCGTCCAGCTTTGAGTTATTGGAGATCGGTATCGACATGTTGGAATCCTGGCACCAAATCTTCTTCAGAAATGACCTGTATATCAGATATGGGAAAGCGTTCTTGCAAATGGCCAATGGCCAGCGTTTTCTCGCAACCCGCACAGCACCCCCCCCCCCCACCCCACCCCTCCTTTCTCACTGTCCTCCCGGCCCTTGTGGGACTAAATTGCGCGACTGCGGCCCGCTGACCGAGGTGAGTTTGAGACCCCTGCTATAGAGGCTTCATGTAGGAAAGGATCGATGTTGACATATGTAATATTGATAGAAGAGTAAACTAACAACCAGGTGTCACAGAATGCGACTTGTGTAACCCGGCGCCATACAATGCTATTTGCGTAACGAGGGGGGTTATTGAATGCTAACAACCCATTAAAAAAGGCTCAGCAATAATTCTTCATCGTCAACAGCCATCGCATCAACAAAGTGCACAATTCCTTGCAGTTGTGTAGCGCGTACCTCTGTTCTCCACACAATGACGAATAATTGCGTATTGGGTGCTTCCCAACTTCACAAATTATGCTGATTTATAGCGTAGTGGCTACCTCGCAAAGTGTATTTGTATCAGTTTTCAAGGAAGCCCATAAAGCCGCCATGATCTGTTTCCTCAGGACCTCAATAAAATTTATCTCTCTCTCTCTCTCTCACGTTAGCATGAGTAATATATAGCGTGGTAGGAGAGTAAAATAACAACCGCACTTCACACAATGAAAATTACGTAAGTGGGGGTCGTTTAATGCTTCCAACGCATTACAAAGGGCTCAGTCAAAATGTATTATTGTCAGCAGCCACTGCATCAACAAAGTGCACATAGTGCCTCGTAGACGTGTCGCGGAAACCTGACTTCTCCGCAGAATGAAGAATAATGACATAGTGGGTGCTTCCCAACTTGACAAAACTTATGATTTATGGCATAGTGGGTGCCTAGCCAGTGTACTTATATTAGTAGGCCCAAGAGAGTTTACAACGGGCTCTAGAAACGACGCTCTTCTAGCTTCCGTTGTGACTGTGCAGGGGCTTTTTGGCGCAGCCCTGGTGTTTTTATTGATGTAATCGCTATGTCTAGGATGGAGAAAAAAGAATGCTTTTCTTTTACCAATTCTAGTGAGAAAACTTCATAATGGCAATAAGGAAGAAAATAAAGCTTAATGATGCTCACAGCAAAATATCTCAAACGCGGGAACTTGAAGTCGCAAAAAATAGACTACGTTGTAAGACTCTATATCTAAATTTTTATTTTTCACAGAGCTGGTCTGGCAGCTTCCCCTAACTGTTCTTTTTGCGGAGCACATGAAACAACAGAACATTATCTCATTTGCTGCAACAGATACTCTCCGGTCAACCTCCCTGCCTTTCCGCATCCCATCTCTCTCTCTCTTCCTCGCGCAGAATTATTTGAGGTGCTGTCTGCCGACTCCTTAGACTAGATTTAAATGTACCAAATGTACTTTCTTTCGAGGCTTCGTCCCTTGGTCACAGTGACGGGAAGGTTGCCGATGCCTTGGAGGAGTTTATTAAGGGATCAAAGAGATTTAGATCGTAGAGTCAATTTATACTCCTCTTTTATTTTCAAGATTTTCCCCCCTCATACTGAAGGCGTGAACAATTATATCTGTACTTTTTTCATCTGATCTTTAATATTTGCATTTTTTGATACATTATTACTTCTTTCATCCTTAAATACGCGACATCTATCCTACTATAGAAGAATTTCCTTTTAAAACTACCTGGTTCTTGGCCAATCCCCCCAGCGGGGGGTGTGTGCCACGGTTCAAAGGTTCTTCTCTACTCTACTCTACTAGTGGTGGATTGTTTTAGAACGCGGCGCCAGGCTCCATGGGTTTACAGAGGACATTTCCGTGCAATCCTAGGTCAATTAACAACTCTGAAAAAGAAAGCATTATTCTTTGATATCCTGCAAATGCCTTTAACCTTGAATAACACTACGTGTCTACTGATACGACATGAGGTGCTTGCAAAGAATTGAAATGAACTCAACGATAAATAAAAACAAATAAAAGCACATCATTTTGTCTATTTGTTTAAAAACACGGACATCTGCATGGAACGAACCTGAATAGTTATCAGTGCGTGCTTCCTACTATTTTGCTCAGATACAAGCATCATAAAGTAAGAACCTATGTAGTCTGAACTTTTGAATATCAGAATACGTTCGCATTGGAGTATTATACGTATGTGCCTGAGAATAGTGGAATCTCATCTTATCACTGTTCGTTAGAAAGAGAATCATATAAACATTAGAGCAGCCTCAAGCCTCGAGCTGTCTGAACAGCTAAACCTCCCAAGTTCTTAATATCAAACGTTTAGTGTTTATTATTGTTGTTGGAGTGGTTTCTTGCCATGAGGAGAACGCAGATGAAAGAAAATTGGGACAACTCCCGGACGCTTGGCAGTTAAAAGTTACTTCGTTGCCCACCTTTTAAAAGGAAAGTTGTTATAGACCCCGACTTTTCCTAACTAAAGTTTAATTTCATGCGATAATGTAGCTCTTGATTTTCTATTTTTATTTATTTTTGCTCTGTAAAAATATGTACTAAATCATCTATGCAGAAGTTATACATGCGATAGATTCTGATACCAAATCCACTGCACTAGAAATTGATGTGTACTAAGACTGGAGCTTTTTTTTTGTGAGAACTACATAGCATGTTGATAACATTTACTAAAAAAAATGCGAGGGATGCAGGGGAAATTTCTGAAAATGGAAAGAAGGAAGAAAACAAGAGAGAAGGCAAGCAGGTTAACCAGACGCACGCCTGGTTGGCTACCCTACGCTGGGGGAATCGCAAAGAGGAGTAGAAAGGAAATAAGTGGAAATTAAAGGACCCGTTTTTTTCTTGCAAGATCGATGATGCAAGATCTATGACGATAATACATTAAAATGTCACGAAACATTCGCTAGAGAATTAAGGGCTAAATCATGATAAAAAGGCGTATATTTAAAAAAAAATTTGATATACTTTTTTTTTTCAGAGCCTGATGCGAGACAATATTTCAACATACTATTTGACAAATGCGACTTACAACAATGACGAAGTATGGGGCACAAACTTCAGCTGTGTGTCTGTTAAAGCCATCAGCCTGTCTAATGAAACCAAGAGTATCCAGGCAAGAATCATGTATAAGAATCAATACCAAACTACCTGGTATGTAAACTTTTTGTGCGAAAATTCTCAACACGATTACGTGGTATGTAATATGAAAACTATACTTACCTGTCTCCTCCTGTTAATATAAGCGAGAAATGATTGAACGTGAGCTTATCGGCGTATATTATTTCGATAGCATATATATGAACACTTCATGCAAATTTTTCCGTCGACATCGCCGTCATGTTACATGTAAAGTCCAAATCGATAATATTGCCCCGCGCCTGGTATACAGTCGAACCCACTTGTAACAATACCGGTTTTAACAATATATCGGTTATAACAATGAGAAGCTGCTCCACCGTCAACGTTTGTATGTTTTCTATAATGAAATAACCCGCTTACAGCGATGCCCACACGCCGCGTTATCTATTATAACAATAAATTCTGGATCTTGGGGGGTCCGTTCCGAAAGGTGACGGAACCCGAAATCCTCGAAAAGAAAGAAGAAAATAAGAAATTCAAGCTGCTGAACCCCCCGCCCACACCCTCAACATCCCCCCAACGCCCCTTCGGTTTCGCATTATGCTTCACCGCGCTGCGCGATGTCATTGCGGCAAAGGTAACTTTGGTCTGTCTCTTTCCTGGCACATTGGAAAAGAAGGCTCATTATAAGTGGGTGGATGTTCGACTATAACCTTACTGTGTTTGATTGTGAAGGTCCCAGCCTGTGTGGGCGGGACTTATCGCTGAAGCTTGCAGCAGACGGAAAGTTGGTCCTGCACGTGACTACGCCACCAAGCGCGGCAAGCGAATAGACGCTAGCAGGACCTGTTGCCATAATAGCAGATTATGAAGACGTGTTCTCGGAAGGTCTTGGACTGACCAAGGGCCCACCAGCTGGGCTTTGCATCAAGGACACTGCAGTACAGAAGTTTTGCAAGCCAGCACAGTTCTTTTTGCACTTCAAGATAAGGTATCCGCTGAGCTGGATAGAGTGGTGGGATCCTGCATGATGTCACCGGTACGATATGCAGAATGGGCAGCACTTCTTCCGAATGACATGGCGTTACATATAGGCAGGGCAATATTGGCAACAACCTGGGTGTTTTGGGTCTTGCGTTGTACCAAAACGAAAAAAAATAACCTACTTTTACAATCCCAGTGCTATACTTAACTTGGAAAAGTTTACTGTGGAGCTTCACGCAACACAGCTTATTGAAATACCGCGAAAATATATATATATATATATATATATATATATATATATATATATATATATAGTATACAATTCATTCCCTGCTTTGAAAGAATCTGGTAGAATTGACGAAGTAAAGGCAATCTACAATGACAGTAGCAAGCTGAATTTTTTCTAAAAGTATTGTTTATTAAAAGAACGTAATACAGTACAATCTCTTTAATCCGATCTCGGGTAATTCGAACTTACAGTTAATTTAAACTGGCGTCCTGATCGCGGCCCAGCGCTGTGTATTTTTATGGGGGAAAGGTACCGATAATTGCAGCGTCTTCATTCACTATAAACGGTGAAAGTGTAAATGACCTTGTGCGCATATCGAATGCATTCAGCGAATATTTCCATTCTGTCTACGCGCGTGATTCCTAGTCATATCCGGTTTTTGATATGAATTCAGATCATGCCATTGCAGACATTACAATTAGTGTTAATGGTGTTCTCAATTTGATTTTAAAACTAGACGTAAAAAAAATCTAGTGGTTCAGATGATGTTCCGAACTCTTTTTTACGGCGTTATTCCCAATGGACATCTCGTTATCTTGCTATTGTGTTTAAGAAATCTTTGGAAACTAGTACCGTTCCTTCATCTTGGAAGCTGGCAAGAGTAATACCTTTGTATAAATCAGGGAGCAAGACTGACATAAGTAATTATAGACCAATTTCTTTAACTCCCTATTCATGCAAAATGTTGGAGCATGTAATCTACAAACACATAATAGATTTCCTTGAGTCAAACCATATTCTAACTAATGCTCAGCACGGCTTCAGAGGTGGTTTCAGCACAGTCACACAACTAACCGAATTCACCCACGACATTGCTTATCATTTAGACCAGGGCAATCAAATCGATGCACTTTTTATTGATTTCTCTAAGGCATTTGACACGGTACTGCATTCTCATCTTTTGCATAAACTACACATCATCCTGAAAAATTCACGTCTGGTCGATTGGATTGCTAGTTTTCTTCATAATCACTCTCAGTTTGTCGACTTCAGTTCCACAAAGTCAGCAGTTTTGGATGTAGGTTCTGGGGTTCCACAAGGGTCTGTCCTGGGCCCCTTATTATTTTTAATCTACATTAATGATCTGCCAGAAAATGTCTCCTCGAACATTCGCCTTTACGCAGACGACTGCGCTTTATATGACGTGATTATTTCCGCAGCTGACCAGAAGCGTTTGAACGATTCTTTCAACTCCTTTTGTGTTTGGTGTCAGAAGTGGAAAATGAATGTTAATTTCAAAAAAAAACTGTTGTTTTGTCCTTTACCAAAAAAAGTAAATCCGGTTGTCGCAACATACTCTTTCAACGGTTCCTGTTTAACCAGGGTTATGCAGTACAAGTATCTTGGTGTCACATTTACTCATGATCTTTCATGATCTACTCACATTGCCTTAACATGTTCTAAAGCCTTACAACAGCTCGGGTATCTACGTCGAACAATGCAGAATGCTCCCATGGATATAAAACTTCTAATGTATAAATCTCTTGTTCGCCCCATCATTGATTATGCCTCCCCGGTCTGGTCACCTTATAGACAATGCGACATACTCAAACTGGAAGCAATTCAAAAGAAAGCTGTGCGTTTCATTTTTCGCAGGTACGACCGCTATTTCTCACCCTCGTCAGCTTTGCATGAACTAAATCTAGAACCTCTCTCGGTACGTCGTGACGTAGAGTCATTAGAATTTTTGCACAACTTAATCAACAAGGCATATCGCATTTCAAACTCAGCTTGTCTATCCTTTGCCAAACCTTCCTCTACGCGAAAGTTCCACGAACTTAATCTCGCTACATTTTTTTGCACGCACTGATACATTTATGTATACTTTTTTTCCCCGCACTATTGAATTATGGAATTCTATACCTGGCGACATTCGTTCACTCCCGCTGACAGATTTTGTGGCTAAGGTTGCTGAAAATGTTTATGTATAACAGATCCTTTATTACTCTATTGTTGCTAATGGTTTTTCTTGTGATTTATGTTGTATTAGTTCGTCTGTTCTATTATTTTCTGCATTGTATAACCCCACTCCTGCAATAGCCCTCTCACAGGGCTGTAGTATGTAAAAAAAATAAATAAAAATAAATAATTCGAACGCGTCGGTATCCACAACGGTTAATTCGAACTGGGAGCCCCTGGTTTTCATTGCTCCTAGCAGAAGTCGGCAAGACAAAACCAAACCAAATTTACTAAATATGCAAAACAACGAAAGAGCAGCAATTCTCAGCAGATGGGAATTCAGACGCTGAGAATAGTAAGTTCGACAACATTTTGTGCATAGTAAGTTCGACAACATTTCACGCGGATAATTGCTCGTGGATTAAAGCATTCTACGTATTACATAGTATGGACTAAGTGGTTGAAGTACGCACTAGGAACATGATATCGCTATGGCGTTCATTTCTTAAAGGCGAAGATTAAGGGTCCTCCAATTTTTTTTTCGTTGCAGCGTCTGAATTCTCCGCAGATGAGAATTCAGACGCTGCGCTGGAGCTCCTGGGCAAGTTGGAAACGATGTTGATGGAGTCGCGATAGAAGAAGCGCACGCAAATAAAGATTACTGATTAATTTTACTTTTGATCACGTTAACTCTGCGATGGAAATAAACTGTTTTAGAGCATAAATAGCGCCATATATTTCACATTAAGGCTCACTGCTTACATGAATGCCTGTTGGTGCTTGCTTCTGGCGTATCACCGACTGAGCAATAAATTCTGTTCGCTGTTAGCGCTCCATGAAACTAATTTACAAAAAAGCAGCCACGACCGTTATGTGCACTTTGTTGATGCTGTGGCTGATGACAATGAAGAATTATGCCAGAGGCTTTTGTAATGGGTTGGAGCATTGAACGACCCACTCGTTACGCAATTCGCATTGTGTGAAGCCTGGTTGTTACTTTACTGTTCGAAAACGCTTTACAACACATGTTAACGCGATTCCGTACCCGATATGAAGCCTGCATAGGGTCACTTTGCAACGTAGTTTCAAGCAGCGGCGTAGCTCAGTGGTAGATTGCCGGGCTGCCACGCAGAGGGCCCGTGTTCGATTCCCGTTGTGTCATAGGTATTTTTTACTTCTTTAGTTTTTTTTTCTTATTTCGTGCGATAGTGGTTACGGACACCGGCGGCGGCGGCGGACAACTACGGCGCAAGAACTGCCCTTGTTGTGATCTCATAACAGCTTTCGCTGTAATAGGTAGAAAAAGAGAAGGAACGGTGATGGCTTTGTACAAACGGGAAAGATGAAATATGTTAATAGTGCTTACCATATTAACAAACGTCGCTAGAAACACTGTCTATAGAGCCGCCGAATTCCCTGTTGGACCGACGTCGCGTGATTTTTGTACATTTCGCAGATTTCTACTGCTTGCATTTTGTGGCGCTTGTATTGTTCTGTGCTTGCATTGAAATGGAATATGCGTACTAATAATAACTGTTGGGGTGTTACGTCCCAAAAACACGATGTGATTATGAGGGATGCCGCAGCGGAGGGCTCCGGAAATTTCGACCACCTGGTTTTATTTTACGTGACCGAAATCAAAGTACATGGGACTCGAGCATTTAGCCTCCATCGAAATGCGGCCGCCGCGGCCGGAATTGAATCCCGCAACCTTTGGGTCAGCAATCGAGCATCTTATGTGCATATCAAAACACTTGTTTACATTATTTCACATGTTTTGAAATGCGATTAGATAGATAGATAGATAGATAGATAGATAGATAGATAGATAGACAGACAGACAGATAGACAGATAGATAGATAGATAGATAGATAGATAGATAGATAGATAGATAGATAGATAGATAGATAGATAGATAGATAGATAGATAGATAGATAGATAGATAGATAGATAGATACTATTAACCCGTCTCTTTCACGAGTTATAAATGGTAGAGCTATATACGTGGCGGAAAAGAGTCAAATGTTTCTTAGAATGTATTAGTGGTCTGGGCCCTCGAAAGGCGGCACCAGTGATTTGATGCTGATTAAACTTGCAATAGTTTGTCCAATATCCCCTATCATGCACGGAGTGTTCCGTTCCGTCTTGGAACAAGATAACGTGTTTTACTGCTCGTATTTTACTATGATCATATCTGGTCTTGGTATTCAGCTGCTACGCGATGTATTACGGATTCATTGAAATACCTTTGCAATCGTTCTTCGTTGAGTTTTCAGTGCTGTTTACTACGCTCTATACTACGTTTACATCATTAATTATGCACCGCATGTCCCACTGTAGCTTATAATTACTGCACTTTTTATGTACGACGCGATACATATATGTACTAACGTACCAGAAATAAACTGTACTGAGGGTACTGAATGACCCCGTAGAATATGAATACTGTGCAGCAACGCCTTTAAAGAATTGCAGTGTTAGAGGTATTTCTTGCAGTCCCTATTTTAAAATATTAAATACTTCATCGTATTGCACTTTTTCAGGCTTAATACTACAGAAAATGTGACTGCCATCAAAATGTACGGATACAACACTACGTTCAATGGCATCAAGTATGAAACGCAGGGTAAGAAAGCTTGTGTTCTCGATCAGTGAATGCTATGTTTACGAGAAAGCACTACATTAACAGGTCCGACCAATCACCTTGAACGCATTCTTCCAGGGTACACTACTGTTTGTGCCAGATTTATTCGCTACGAAATTTTCGCAGAAGAGGACAACCGCTTAAATGAACTATGATTCTTGCAGCTGACAGAAATACGTTGGTGGGGTGCTAAATTAAGTGAAAAAAAGAATATTTTATGTGGAGAAAATTGTCTGATGTTTCGGGGTGGGGCAACATTCAATGTTAATTCAGTTGAATGTTTATTTTTTGACAAGTCAAGAGAGGAGAGAACTAAAGGCTTACTTTCGCGACAAATGTCCTCGCCTCCACGTGCCTTTCAGTCAACGATGAACATTCTTCTGTCATGGATATAGAGGTCGCTCGTCACCGTTACAGTAATAAAAATAAACACCTGATGACAAATGCATGTACTAAAAATTCATATCAATTATGGCAATTTTAGTCATCTGATAAAGTTATCCAGGATGCTGGAGGGTAATCTTTTTTATCTCTCCGCGCTGCATGCTGAGAGACCGTAAGCATTGCACGCCTACACCTTGTAAGCGAAATTAAAACCCTTCATCTTTATCACTTAGCATAACTTTCACAAAAACATACATATTGAGCGAATCTACACCAGCTGAAAATAGTCCTTAGTCTAACTGTTTATAACCTTCTCTCTTCTGACATCATGGTTGACGAGAGTAAGAAAGCTTCTGACGAATTACTACAGAAAAGCGTATAGCCTGTCACTCGCAGTCCACAGCTTGATCTGAGGAGAATGCGATACAAGGCAAGATTGTCTTTTTTAATCTGATCGCACATGGTCAGGTTAACTACGTAGCCCTCTTTTTTGCAAGAAAAGAGTAAAATCAGGCGTTCTTCAAGGCTCGATGTTAGGCCTACTATTGAAAAATGTAGAAACATGTATTCTTTCTAGTATAACCATCCCTATTCATCATTTTGCTGACTGCTTTATATAGAGAGCTATATTTATTCTTAAGAATTAAAATACTCTACATATGATTTACTTGACATCACAAGAGTGTGACTAAAATTTAGTTGATGTAAATGTAAAACAGAATAAACATGTACATAGCAAGAGAAACTAGCACTGACCCAGTATCAATAATAGGTGGAGTCAGTTTCGAGACATTTTCATCCCGCAAATTTCAAGTTATTTTTGTCTTAGAACCTAAACTGAGAAGCCGCTGCAGAGCACACCGCTTCTAAAGCCGCTAATCAAGACAGCAGACGCCACGCACCCCCTTTCATAACATCCAAATGGGAATTCAGCTTTATCGCATGCTTTATCGCAACTACCTGTTTCGTTTTGTCATTTTGGTGATAAAATGTGAACTACATTCCAAAAAAGTCCCTTAAGCTCTATTTAACACCTTCCAGGTTAAGGTACTTTCACCTACCATTTCACGCTATTTCATGCTGAAAGTTGCGCATACTCCACTGGCAGGTCTTTGCTTCATCACCATTGCTACCACGTTTGCCCAATAAAGCACTGTCATTAATTTTATTGCTGAAGAGGTGCCCGTCATTGCGACCTAGCATTTATGTAACAGATTTTATTATTTTATATATTTTACATACTGCAGCCCAATTTGGGCTATCGCAGGAATGGGTTTTCTCTACATTAACAGACAACAGACAGGCAATTCCGTGTTGCAAGTTAAAGAGAAAGAAAAGAAAATCAAACAAACAAGAATTCAACTCTTAATAAACAAAGCGCGAATCAACACATTCACGCAAGAAATATTCTAAAGGCAACAATCTAGTTAACCCAGGCAAAACATTCCATTTTTCAATAGTGTGCGGAAAGAAGCTGTGTTTAAATAGGTTAGTAGGTAGATGGACCGGTGTAAGGTTGAGTTTGTGGATATTCCTTGTGGTTTTAGTTTATCTGGAGTTAACTTGTTAGTTAATGTGTAGCGTGGGGTATTACCAAGAATATGCGGCAACTTTAGGCATTCGAGGTCGTGTCGCTCGGACAGGGTTTGTAGACCTAGCGTAGCAAGGTGAGAGGAGGGTGAGAAATTGCAGTCGTAACGGCAGAAAATGAAACGGATGGCTTTCTTTTGAACAGATTCTAGTTTGTTGATGTACGCTACTTTATGAGGGCTGCATACGGGACAGGCATATTCGAGGATGGGAAGGATGAGCGATTTATATGTGAGCAATTTTGTTTCGCGTGGAGCATCTTTTAACGTATGATTCAAATAGCCCAGTTTCTTTAAAGCTCATTGGGAAGCCTCGTTATCTATACAGCAAGGGCGAGAGTTAAGCAAAAACAAACACGTGAAACAGAGAGAAAGAAAGAAAGCGATAAAAGAGAAATATAGAGAGAAATCAGGAAAATAAAGACATCAAAATATAAACAGACGGAAACAGACTTAGATAGAGAAAGAGATAAGAAGAAACAGACACACAAAAAAGGTAGAAAAACTGGACAGCCAGAGCGGAATAGAAAGAGAGAGATGAATAAATAGATAGAAAGAAACAGGCAGTGACAAAGAGAGAGATAGAGAAAGAAAGCAAAAAAACTTCCGCATCTCCCGCTAAAGGGAACCATGTGTGGATGCAAAGCAGCGGGGAGATAATCAGCTTGAGCCGGAGGAACGTCGCCGCTCTCATTTCACGGCAGCGGTCCCGGCGTTCATCGCGGCGCTGCACAGGAGAAAGAATGAGGCGCGCGCGCTCCTTTATTTTCATACCGCGGAACTACCGTGGCGCCCCCCAGCGGAGTATGCAGCTGTCACACCACCTGTCGTGCGCGCCGCTCCGTAGAGGATTCCAAGAGGACAGGATGGGGGGGGACCGTAGGAGAGGAGAGAGAAGGGGAGGGGACGTGCATGCGCTGTGGGGGGTGTGGGACGCGGGAGCCGCTTCGTAGAGTAGAGGATTCCTAGAAGAGAGAGGGGGGAGAGGACGCGCATGCGCTGTGGGGGGTGTGGGACGCCGGGGCCGCTCCGTAGAGTAGAGGATTCCTAGAGGAGAGAGGCGGAGAGGACGCGCATGCGCCGTGGGACGTGGGCGCCGCTCCGTAGAGTAGATGATTCCTAGAGTAGAGAAAGGGGATGAGCGTAGGAGAGGATAGGGGGGAGGGCACGCGCAATGGGGGGTGTGGGACGCGGGGGGCCGCTCCGTAGAGTAGAGGATTCCTAGAGTAGAGAATGGGGGGTGAGCGTAGGAGAGGATAGGGGAGGGGACGCGCATGCGCTGTAGGGGGGTGTGGGACGCGGGGGGCCGCTCCGTAGAGTGGAGGATTCCTAAAGTAGAGAAAGGGGGGTGAGCGTAGGAGAGTGTGGGACGCGGAAGGAGGGACGGACTAAGCCCCCTCCAAACACATGCAAGCAAGATCAAGGAATGGGGTCAACCTGGGCGACAGACACCACCTGCCTAGCCATTGCTAAGCAGCCTCTCTGTGCTCTCGGCCATGACTCTGATGACTGTGATAGTGGTTGACGGCCTTCATATTACTACAGTGTTCTGGTTCGCATAATGGATGCTTCCCTGCTTCATGAAAGTGGCCGGACGCGCGACGGCGGACGGGGGACGCGGGACGACGCGGGAGGGACGGACAGAGCCCCGAGCATAAGATGCTTCGCATCTAAAAAACGGAAAAGAAAGAGAGACATAAAGAGCGAGACAGAAAACTGGTTAGGAAGAAATAGAAAGAAACATACAAGGAAGAGATACAAGAAAGAGAGAAAAGATAGAGAAAGAGAAGAAGAAACAACGTGAAAAATAAAGGGAAACGAGGAAGGCCGCGCAGCTACGTTCTTCCTTCAGGATTAGACCCGCTAGCACGAAGCTGCAATAATATTTTTGTACATTCCTTCGTGGTCAGTGTTCTGCGAAATGCATGTTAAATTGTTAGTCCTATGTTGTCACCACTTGTACTCCGTTTCTTTTTTTGTATCATAGACTATTAACACACACAAAATCTCGACATTCTTAACGTTTAGTTACCTACTTTTCAATGTATGTTTTATATGAATATATTTCTTACCGTATTCAAATGTGTACCTCGTGTCGACCAAGTGTTTCAATGTTGTGCCTACTATAATAATCATTGAAATTGAACAAACTAAATAAAATAGACCGAAAATTGCACAGCTTCGCACTAGGCATATCTTTGTCATATACGGCAGCACTTTGCGTTTGTTACGGGAGTTTATAAGGTATGCAGCGACAGCGACGATTGAACCAGCTGCAGGCAGGGCATAGCCAGAGAGCGAACTGTCGGTGCTCCCCAGCCGATGGCGATGCGCTTGTGTATGTGGCAATATTCTTCCTCGCAATCACCCCCGGTAATGAGGGGTAGCCATCCTGGCGACCTAGAGAGAGGTCAGAGGATCGTAATACGGTTTGAGCCGGCCAGTGTGGACTGTCTGTCACCCTCGACGACGAATATCGAAAAATGGCATGACGGGTGCGGCCACATAGCTAACAGGAGAGGTCTGCTCAACCACTCGGTAGGGTCGGTTGTACTTCGGACGGAGCTTAGACGTAAGACCGGGAGCAGCATTTGGCGGGACCAAAAGCCACACGAGGGAGTCGACGGTGAAAAGGAGGTACCTCGGAGTCGTGACGCTGTTTTTGGTGAGACTGTTGGTCGTAGGTGAAAGAACGGGCCAATTGACCGCATTTCTCGGCGTGTTGAGCTGTCGAAGATTCAGGTTGGCAGTCGGCAGGGCCCGGACGGTACCGTAGAATCGTATCAATGGCTCTGGAGGGTTCGCGGCCATGAAACAAAAAGAATGGAGCGAATCCGGAGTTGGCTTGAGAGGCGGTGTTGTACGCGTATGTAACAAACGAGAGAACAAGATCCAAATTGCAGTGGTCTGACGCAACGTACATCGACAACATATCACCAATAGTTCGGTTAAATCGATCCGTTAAGCCAATGGTGTGTGGGGGATAAGCGGTGGTGGTGCGGTGAGTAATTTGCATTCAGATAGAGGTGATTGCACCACGTCCGAGAGGTATACACGACCTCGATCACTCAGCAGTTGACGATGTGCGCCATGGCATAGTCCAAAGTTGCGTAGAATGAACAAGAGAACTTCTTCTGCTATTGCTGCAGGTAAGGCGGCTGTTTCGGCATACCTTGTCACATGATCCCCGGCGACGACAATGCAGTGGTTGCCAGCGCCAGTGCATTGAAGAGGCCCGTACAAATCAATGCCGACACAGTCAAATGGGTGAGCTGGACAGGGAAGCGGCTGGAGTGGTGCTGCGGAGAGATGCCAGACCGGTTTGCGTCGTTGGCAGGCAATGCAAGAGCGGACGTATTTGCAGACGAGAATGTACATGCCGCGCCAATAATAGCGTAGACGAAGCCGCGTGTATGTCTTGGACACTGTGCCGTGTCCACACTGGAAGTCATTGTGAAAAGCGGAGCACAATTCGTGACGAAGGTGGCAGGTTAGGACTAATAACCACGTGCGGGTCGCTGTGGTAGTTGGGGTGGTATAAAAGTCTATCACCTATATAAGCATACTGGAAGAAATCTACAGTGGACCCACAGTCGCCGTAGTCCTCCATAAAGAAAGCGACAGAATCGCAATAAAAAGGGTGTAAGGCAGGGAGACACAGTCTCTCCAATGCCATTCATCACGTGTTTACTGGAGGTTTTCAGGGCCCAAGATTGGGAAGAGTTAGGGATAAAAGTTAATGGAGAGTATCTTAGTAACCTGCGATTTGCTGATGATGTTGCATTTATGAGTAACTCGCGGTACGAATTACAACTAATGATTACTGAACTGGACACGGAAAGCAGAAAAGTGGGTATGAAAATTAATATGCATCAAACTAAAATATTGTGCAACAGTCTCGGCAGAGAACAGCGCTTTGCGTTGGTAGCGAGACACTGGAAGTTGTAAAGGAATACCTACTTAGGACAGGTAGTAACCGCGGAGCCGAACCATGAGAGTGAAATAACTTGAATAAGGATGGGGCGGAGCACATTCGGCAAGCATTATCAAATCATGAATGGTAGCCTACCACTATCCCTTAAGAGGAAGGTATATAACACCTGCACCTTACCGGTACTTACCTAAGGAGCAGCAACCTGGAGGCTTACAAAGAGGGTTCAACTTAAAATGAGGATGACGCAGCGAGCGCTGGAAAGAAAAAATAATAGGTTTAGCCTTAAGAGACAGGAAGAGGGTAGTAATGAGAGCTAACAGACAATGATGCCAAGGAAAGTATAAGGGATGTTATTAGAAGTAATTGTAACGTAAATATGAAGAAAAGTGGACGAAAAAATAACTTGCCATCGGCAGGGACCGGACCTGCGACCTTCGAATAACGCGTCCGGTGATCTACCACTGAGCTGTGGTGGCGGTCATCCGTCCGTCCACTTTATAGGGTATATATGGGCATTTAAACGTGGGAGCGTCAGTCAGTGCCGCCTGTGGCCATTGCGGCGAGTGTGGAACACTCCTGGTTGCCTGTTGGCGTCACGTAGCACGTGATCTTATTACGAGCTGGCAGATGACTAATAACCCCTCGCATACTACCTAACGGCATCAAGTCTGCCAGAACGAGACCCTCGCTATGAATGAAGGAAGTGTAAATTTAAGGGTTCGTTTTGCTTTGTTAAATAATATATTAATGAGAAGTAACGGACAATGATGCCTAGGAAAGTATAGGGGATGTTATTAGAAGTAATTGCAGTGTTATTATTACAAGCTGCCAGCTCGTAGTAACATCACGTACTACGTGACGCCAACAGGCAAAAAAGAGTGTTCCACACTCGCCGCAATGGCAACAGGCGGCGCTGACTGACGCTCCCACGTTCAAATGCACATATATACCCTATAAAGTGGACGGAGGGATGACCGCCACCGTAGCTCTGTGGTAGAGCATCGGACGCGTTATTCAAAGGTCGCAAATTCGGTCCGTGCCGAAATTCGGTCCCTGCCGACGTACGCCGAAGCGGCTTCGGCGTACATCAGGGGTCTGATGCCCCCTGATGATGGATCGGCGGAGCCTGATGGCCCCTGATGATGTTTTGGAGAGCGCGCGCCAACGGAGAACTCGACTGGCCGTGAAGAAATGAGCGAAAACTGATCAGCGAGTTCTTCACGGACCAAATCATTAATCTGGAGCTGCAGGGATGTTTTATCAAGAGGAACAGACAAACCCGACCATGAAGTCGCTTGTGGAGGAGATTGGCGGGTGGCGGCGCATTGTTCGCGCAGCTCATCGAAGCTTTGGCAAAGACACCCGAGTTCAGACGTTGTTGACGGGTTCTTTGCCAGCAGCATTTGAAAGGCATCGTCTTCAATCCCTTTCAAGATATGCCTGATTTCTCGGCATCGGCGATTGCGACGTCAAAGCAGTATCATAGGTCAACAACGTCTTCAATGTAGCTTGTGAATGTATCGCCGCTCTACTGTGCACGACCGCGCAAACGTTGCTCGGCTCGAAGCTTGCAAACAGCGGGGCGCTCGAATACCACCACCAGGTGAGTTCTGAAAGCAGCCCATGTCGGGAAGTCACGTAGGTGGTTTCGATGCCACACGCTGGCAGCAACGCTCAAGTAAAATTGCGCTTATTTGAATTGAGCTTGCCGGCGTCGTCCCAGTGGTTGATCGCTCTCATCCGTTCGTAGTCAGCAGTCAGTCTTCGACATCTCGAACTTCTGTACCGCTGAAGGTTGGTGGGTGGCGTTGACGCAATAGGCCAAGGCAGACCACTGTAGTCACCGGAGCACGGAGTTGTCGTGGTTGAGTTGGTCCCTCTTCCGGCATTCTAGAGGCCGGGTTGAGCTTCCGATGGCAAAGTTACAGATTTCCGCTATCCCGCCCCTACACCAATTGTTGCGGTGGTTTCTTAAGGTATGCAGCAACAGTGACAATTCAAGCAGGAGCAGGCAAGGCGTAGCCAGAGAGCCAACTCTCGGTGTGAGCCAGCCGATGGCGATGTACTTCTATATGTGCCGATCTTTTTCCTCACACGTTTTATGTTCACAGGTGAAAACACAACGACATTCCAAGATGCTCTCGTGTACACTGGAAATGACTGTGACATATTCTATGCTCCGCAAGCTCCGAGTTCAAACCAGAGTCATAGCGGAGGTAAGTATGTACAATGACTTCAATTCAAAGCTGAAACACTTCCTAACATGAAAATGTTTTATGTGGGGCTCTATGACAAGTTTACCAGTGTTGTTCATTCACACATGTAACGTCAGTATAACAACACGCCAGTTTTCTTGCATCAGCGCGAGATATCTACTCATTAATTTTAATTTTACACTTGTTCTCTCTTAAGTGATTTTTGGTTGCCACTTCTACTCTCTTGATTCACTTCCCATTGCCACTTCCCCTCCAGTTATAGCCTAGGTAAGAGAAAATTTCTTGCACAAGTTTGGTCAGAAAGGCATGGGAAGAGATGTCGTGTAGTGCGCATCTGAGCATTCACTAAAACAATAGTGCCTGTTACTCTTACCTGCGACTCCTGATGAGCCTCATATATAATTCTCAGCAATGAATCACGCTAACTCTACTATGTTAGTCGCTTTGCCCTCGACTTTCCGAAAAATGTATAATAATCTCAAGAGGGGTGTTAACGTGTAGAGAGAAATAGCTACAAAAACTTATATATGTGGCAAACTAGGACCAATCAAAATAAGTAAATATGCTCCTTTTCCTTGGAGTGTTGAGGAAAACACGTCGTGAAAATATGCAGGAACTTTCCTGCATGTAGACTCTAAGACTGCGCGTTAAGTCTGCAGCCATATTCAACACGGAAGGGTTTATGCGTAGACCACGAAGACTTGGTGCACGTGGTTTGTCACAGAGAAAATTAGAAGCTTCTTCTGAGATGACTAATTCACAAATCGATCCCCTACGATCCCTGCCCTCGGAACTTCAGCCCGGTGTCATATTATAACAGCAGCGAACACACGCATCTTCTCGTGTCACAAACTGCAGCTATATTTTCTCCTACACGCTCTTGGTGTCCATTGCATCACCATCTAGGTACTGCTCACACGGTTTCTTCGTGAGACCCTATCAGCTTTCTTGCCTAATGATGTGCAGCAGAACAATGTTGCAAGACGTTGTATTGGCATGATGTTTGGTTGGCTCGGACGTATAGGTTACGCACACCTGTGGTTGTGATATTAGATGTGAAGCATCTTATGGCGAAGCTTAATCCGGTGGTGGTGGTGGTGGTGGTGTGCCGTGTGACCACCCTTACTGCGCATGCGCAAACCCTTTCAAAAAAATAAAAATAAAAAACCTCCTCTCCCCCTCTTCTCCTCTAGGCATCCCTTCCCGCGACAACCACACCCTCACTGCGCATGCGCCTCCCCTCCTCTCTCCCCCACCCCCTCTCTCCTCTAGGCATCCCTGCCCGCGGCGTCCACACTCCCACTGCGCATGCGCGTCCCCCCACCCCCCTCTCTCTCTCTCTCCTACGCTCCCCCCTCTCCCCCTCTAGGCATCGCTGCCCGCGGCGTCCGCACTCCCACTGCGCATGCACGTCCCCCCCCCCCTCTCTCTCCTCTTTTACGCTCCCCCCCTATTTCGCCTCGCGACGCTGACGCAGGCAGCGTCTGCTAGCGAGTTTCTTGGTTGAAAAAACCGACTGCTCGCGCTGCACAACTGTTCACTGGCCACCCCGTATATATGGCAGTGGATCTTGACCTGCAAGGTGGTGCCGGTGGGAGATTGCTCCTGTGCGTTGTTGAACAATAAAAATTCGCAGCGTGCGCCTTAACTAAAAGCCGACTGCGGGTCTCTGTGTCCAGTCGGAGTCTTCTGTCTCTCATTGCCCATTAGCAGCGATTGGAATGTTCCAGTAGAAAACAACGCTCTATCACTGCGTGCTTTGCGCCTCCCCAGTTTTCTCTCCTGCGCAACGCTGCGATGAGCGCCAGCGTCAACATCGCCGCCAGTGTAAGCGTTAGCGCCCGCTGCTTCACATCTACACATGGTTCCCTTTTTAGATGCGAAGCATATGCTTCGCATCTAAAGATAAGATATCTTATGCTCGGGGCTCCATCCGTCCCTCCCGTGTCCCTCGTCCCGCGTCCGGCCACTGTCATGAAGTAGGGAAGCACCCATTATGCGAACCAGAACCCTGTAGTAATATGAAGGTTGTCAACCCTTACACAGTCATCAGAGTCATGGCCGAGAGCAGAGAGAGGCTGCTTAGCAATGGCTAGGCAGGTGGTGTCTGTCGCCCAGGTTGACCCCATTCCTTAATCTTGCTTGCGTGTGTTTGGAGGGGGGCTCAGTCCGTCCCTCCTTCCCGCGTCCCACACCACCACAGCGCATGCGCGTCCCCTCCCCCCTTTCTCTCCTCTAGGAATCGTATACTCTACGGAGCGTCCCCTCCCCTGTGCTCTCCTACGCTCACCCCCTTCCTCTACTCTAGGAATCATCTACGGAGCGGCGCATGCGCGTCCTCTCCCCCCTCTCTCCTCTAAGAATACTCTACTCTACGGAGCGGCTCCGGCGTCCCACAGCACATGCGCGTCCTCTCCCCCTCTTGGAATCATCTACTCTACGGAGCGGCTCACGCGTCCCACACCCCCACAGCGCATGCACGTCCCCTCCCCCCTCTCTCTCCTCTCATACGGTCCCCCCCCCCCGTCCTTTCCTCTAGGAAGCCTCTACGGAGCGGCGCGAACGACAGGTGGTGTGACAGCTGCTTACTCCGCTGGGGGCGCCACGGTAGTTCCGCGGTATGAAAATGACGTAGCGCGCGCGCCTCATTCTCTCTCCTGCGCCGCGATGAGCGCCCGGACCACTGCCGTGAAATGAGAGCGGCGACGTTCCTCCCGGTCAAGCTAATTATCTCCCCGCTGCTTCGCAACCACACATGGTTCCCTTTAGCGGGAGATGGGGAATATTTTTTTTTACCATGATTTGCGTTGAGCGCTTACATCGATTAGCTTCCGTAGGTCAGCTACCGCAAAATCTGCTTATCATACCTTACGCTCGTCGTCGGGATTCGGCAGAAGTAACACTAGGTGTTCCAATGGTTACATGCACATCAGGTCCATTTCTAATGGCTGAATTTAAATACAGAGCTAGCAGACTGTATTTATTCATGATAATTGAAGGGCGGGGCGAGGGGGGGGTGCGACATACTCGGCACACAAGAAAAGGAGGACACGGGACGACGTGCTTCTAATAACTGATTTCTTTATTCAGGAAAAACATATTTTGAGCGCAGTTATACCCGATAAAACCAAACGAGTAGACATAAAAATAGGTTTTCTCTGAATAAAGAAATCGGTTGCTGGTAGCGCGTCTTCCCGTCTAACTTTCTTGTGTGCCGTGTATATCGCCTTCCCACCCCACCTCCTCAGTTATCGTGAACCAACAGTAACTCGCCCAACTTTTTATTTTACGGTATTTATTCGCGTCATACAAAGCTGTCACTGCTTTTACAAGAAAAAGTTTCACTTTAGTATATATTGTCACTCATACGGATAAATTAGGAATCAACAAGTGCATAAATTTTGTTCTACGGTTTATATTTGACAATGATAATGCCTTTGTGAAGCGCGCTATAATAGGGCACTTCGGGACACTTTTGAATAGGCATAAATTTGTATCATGCACTTAACCCTAACTACACTCTTATTTAATGCATTCACACTAAACATATTTGCACATTTTGGGCCACGTTTCTTCATACAACAGTTGTCATTTGTGTTGCTTTAACATCATACGCCACCATATTTTCTGGCGCTGTGGGGTCAGCCCGCTGTGACCTTTATCAGTGTCCCTATGAGTGTTACAATCGGCTCCCTAAAAATGGAGCGTCCCCCAAGTTTCCCATAAATGAACCGAACGCAAGTGAGCTAAGTAATACTTCTGCGGGCAAAAGGGTGCGCAAGAGCCTTCGAACGATCTTTGAATGTGATGATATAATACATTTCCTAAATACCAAAGTGTTTGTCCGGAAGTTCTGCGAACGCATATTCGAATGTTCTGGCCAATTACGCATGCGTTGAAAGTGGACATAACTATTGCAGTGCCTGGCTATAATGTCTCATTTACATAACGCGGGGGGGAAGTAATTATTTTCTAAAACATTTCAGAAAGCAATGGTAGTATTGCAATAGTAAATTTTGTTTTAGTTTAAATGAATTCTCCCTACGAGAATAATAATGAAAAGTGAAAAGTGGTACATGCCACCGGTGATTGTATTATTAACCGACTACAAGATTACTGTTTGGGATATGAAACACTTATCCATGTGACGCAGGAACCAAGACCTTGCCTGCAGGCTAAGTCCTTGTTCGTAGCACTAAGCTGCGACTCTTGCCACAACGAGCGTTATCTTTGTTAGTTGAGTCCTGTTGGGGACCATGGTGATGTTTGCAAAGAACAAGATGTGTCAGTAGATCATTACCCGAAATGTTTAAGGATCCCCAGTGAGAGAACGAATAATTGCGCCTATCGAAATACGTTGATTTTAGAAGTGCACAATATTTTACTATTTACAATGACAATGAGTTTCGTATTAGTGAGGAGGAGGAATAGCCTTTATTGAGAGGAATCAGCCAATGAAAGAGTTGTTTCAGGTGGTGAGGTAATGCAAAAAAAAAAAAAACATCTGAGTATGTCTGGTCCATAAACTGACATCGAAATTGTAAAGGTGCCCCGCAAGAATCTGCTTGCGCTTTTCCGCGACTTCAACAACTCGTTTAGTTCCTAGACGATGTCGTCAGGCCAAAAATTTAGGTTGTTCATACCAATTACGCCAGTTCACAAGCAGGTTACCGCGTGTAACATGCTGAGCGGCGTGCGATCACTGAACAAGTAGATCTCTCCTGGATGCCGCGTGATATAGCCACCCTGCGTTCCTTGGCCTTCGCCTACTCTCGGTACATTAAAGGAGTCTTAATTTGCTGATAGGTTGGTTACCATCTTCTAAACAAAGTTATGCGCAGTGTTGCCAGGTTTGGCTATACATATATGGCCAAATGGTGCTACAAAAAAATTCGGCGTCAACTTTGGCGAGTTGGCTATGTTGCTCTATTCGGGATACTGAAAATCTGCGACTTCGCTTTGTTTGGACTATACGTGATCAACTCTCATGATCAATGCTCCATAGATGACTCTCATGCAGCAGAAACACATCTCTAAACGCGCATTCACACTTGACCTTGAATAAGGCGAAAGCGACAAAATCCACCAGAAATCTGCCCGCTTCGTCGTCTAAGCGAGTGGAAAAGCGGGTGATGAGCATCATCAATCTGTGGCCATTTTTTCACCATGTCGACAGCTGACCGCCTTTCCGCCCCTCTGGAAGCCGTACTTTGGCTGTACTAGCATGTGAAGCATGAACCACGTGATGCCGGGCCGCTATTTCTGATTGGCGCCCAAAGAGTTCAGTTTGTATTTGCAGAAGCGCAAGACACGCCTTCGTTTGTCGGAAGCTTCTGTAATTTCGCCGATTCCCTGGTAGTTCATTTCGTTTTATTGCGATAGCAATTATAAGGACACTCTCGGCTGATTTTTGCCGTCATGTCCCGTATATGTATATGTATATGTATATATAAAAGCCACGAAGAAAAATACCCGCCGGTAACAGTGCGGGAGCGGGGGGCGACAAACGCCGCTGAAGCGGACATCAAACGAGCCGGCCCACCTCCGTCGCTCCGAGGCGTATGCGATAAGATCCCCCCCGCCTGTTCGACGAGCCGGGGAATGCTCAAGGAGAGGAAACGCCCCGCGCGTCTTTAACAAGCGCGGAAAGACGCGAAAGGGGGTGGGGGGGGGGGGGGGGTGTCCCTCATGTAGCCACTACGACCTTTGGTTTTAAGAGCGCGGTCGTCGCTCGCGCACGCGTTATCTCGCAATCTCAGCAGCCGATAGCGGGCGGCTGGCTCCTACGTGCGCCGCTCTCAACGCGAGGGCATTGTGCGAACAGTGTCCCTGGAGCGGCCGTATGCTCTTAAACCAGTATTTTGTAGAGTTGCGCGAGATCGGATCCAAAAGAGTTAGCTGCCAGCCTCACTTCGATCAACATTAGAATTTGTTGCTATCGCATTCACTGCTTCATCCTTGCGGTGAAACTGCGACTTTTTTAATCAGACTGTAGGCACAACGCCTGTAGCGGCATATGCTGTATACAAGCCCGAGAGATTACGCTGGAAAGAATGGTGATTCAATGAGCTTGCATGTTTATCAATAAAAAGCTCATGCGTTTCACCCTGCATCTCATTTCGACGCGAGTACTCACCCATCGTGCTTCGCATGATATCCGTTTTGCCTGCATAAACTTTACCCAAAAGAGTAAATATTTTTCAACCAATTACACACCACGATGGGCTACTGGTATGGTGCTCCACTGCGGACCTGAAGGTCGCGGGATCAAATACCGGCCGCTGTGGCTGCACTTATTTGAAAGCGAAATCCTATAGAGGCCCATGCGCTTAGATTAGGTGCACGTTAGAGAACCCCAGGTGGTCGTAATTTCCGGAGCCCTTTACTACGGCTTCTCTCAGAACCGAGTCGTTGTATTGAGACGTAAAATCTCGATAATTATATACCGCTTCTACTGCTGCATTCGTCACCGCCCCAACAATATTGCAATGTACACGAAAAGTGGTCTTTTTTTTCAAGCGAAAGCCGTAGATGCCTCATGAAATACGAAAATTTACTGTCGGCGGCGTCCAGCGGTGTCGGCGTCAACACGAGTCATACAAAGCCATCATTACGCGGTGATGTCGCCACTTCACGTCACACATCGCCAAATTGCGTCGTCACCATGACGTCGCAAAATGTGACGTCACATGATGACGTCATCAAATGGCATCGTTGCTTGGTCAAAGGTGGGCCGTTCACGGAGGCGGTGTAAAACCAGGTTTGGTGCAGAAAGCTCGTAATGCCTCCAATACTGCAGGCGGTGGAAAACAACGTTAGGTGCAGAAATATCTCAAACGGCACTGCGGAGGATCAATACACCGGCTGAAAACAAAAGATTAAGATGGCTTTTGGCTTCTAGTCGTCGTAATTCTTGAGACCCTGTGAGTTTTTATTTTTTTTTATTTTGCAGTTCTAAACTGAAATATACCCATTTGAATTCGATAGGGCCAGCATAAAATTTGTCTAGATTTGCTTCATGTGTAAAATAATGTAGAGTTGTTGTTAGCACGTTCTATAGAAGGCCTCTACTTGGAAGGTCAGTATTCAAAAGCAACGGACTGATGAGGCGCCGTTTTCAGAATTATTTTTTCCCCCGGATTATCGTTCAGTGACTGCTTAAGGGCGCCTCTGAATAGCGATACTTTTGCTTTGATGAACACAATCTGTTTTCTACACTCACGACGTGTTGTAAAAAAAGGAGTCTAGTAATCGAATGTCAAAATGCATGGGCTCTCGTTCTGGCAGACTTCATGCCTTTAGGTAATATGCGAGGGATTATTAGTCAGCTGCCAGCTCGTAATAAGATCACGTGCTACGTGACGCCAACAGGCAAAAAGAGTGTTCCACACTCGCCGTAATGGCAGAAGGCGGCGCTGACTTACGCTCCTATGTTTAAATGCACATATATACCTATAAAATGGACGGGGGGGGGGGGGGGAATGACCGCCACCGTAGCTCAGTGGTAGAGAATCGGACGCGTTTTTCGGCGGTCGCAGGTGCGATTCCTGCCGGTGGCAAGTTATCTTTTTCGTCCTCTTTTCTTTCTTCGCATTTACATTACAATTAATCCTAATAATATTCCCTATACTTTCCTTGACAGCATTGTCTGTTACTTCTCATTAATGTTGGTTTTTGTATTGTCACATATAAATGTCCTCTCTAGTCCCTCTTGGGCGACTCGTTAGATTCGATATTTGAAAGACTTGTTTTCAATGTGCAGAACTAATTTGTAACGTTTCATATTCCAGGTTATGAACTGTGGGTGACGGAGTCAAAGGTTAACTACATACCACCATATTGCGAGCTCTTATTTACAGCTTTGACAAAGGGAATGCCAAAATATGCCATATGGTCTCGCAGTTGTGATAGGCAACAGAATCCGGATTCCCCATCTCCGCAATAGAAACACAATGTGGTCAACATTAGCACAAAGCGCAGGACATTATGGTTTCTTTTGCTGCTTTTTTTTTTCTTGGTGAGCTCTGGGAAACGTAATCAGATGTAGTGCCCGTGAACGTAGATATGTATTACAAAGCAATAAAATGTGCAAACTGCACACATGAGATCTATGATTTTTATGCAAAGCTTGAAAGTGGTGCACCGTAGAAGTATTCAAGTCAAGAAAATATTTATAGGTTCTACATTTATTTCGAGACGTATGTATGCATCAGAACTTTATATCGAAAACTAACTTTTTTCAGAGCCTGCCGTGGAAAAGCAGTACTTCTTTTTCGGATACCATATTACACTAGGAGAAATTGTGCACGCTCCGATTCAGTGCCGTTTGAGTGTGTTCACTGGGAGGGAGCTGTGCCGCACTGGTGGGGACGCCGGCTACATCACTTCGACGCTGGGGCACACAGGAAAGCAGTGAAAAAGCAGAAAATTCAATGGAATGCACTAGCTATTACTGGGGCCTATAATATTTCCTCTACTGACGCACTGCGTTCAGTATTGTGCGCTGCTGAATCTTCCATCATCGTTCAATATAATAAGTTTGATCCGAGGTTGCATATAGATACTATCTCAACGAGTCTCAAACATCGGTCAGAATTTGTAGCTTCGACGAAAACTTCTCAAATACCCGAATGCAACAACTAAGGGCCTGGGAGTAGAACTCGCACCGGCTGTTGAGAACACTAGGGTAAAATGGGAGAACTTGGGTAAGGAGACATCATTGGCGTGACGCGTTCGACACCAGCACGCCCGTAGCAGCACGCCAGCGCGGCAGCTGCACCGTATGAATAGGAGCCCCTGGTGTTAGCCGTGGTCACAAACTCTACATTGATCTCGACGGTCGCGACACCTTACGCGCAACAGCGCTACAGGGGAGACACGATGCAAAAGAACAAAAGATGTTTACACTGCTGAGCACCAAGTGTCACGCCTGTTCAGATCACTGTATCGTCAGTGAGCAACGTATGAGCCCAAGGAGACATTGGCGACGTGACGCGTTCGACGAAAGGGGGCCGACAACTTTTCTAGTTTATTGCACCACGGGAAGGCTGGTTTGAAGAGAAAAGGAGAAGCGAAATTGTCAAGTAATTAATATTTTATTTTGCTTCTGAGGGTAATATGTTTAAGATAAACAACTGAGCTGCATTTAACGAGTGATTGTGAAAACAGGCCTTACCACTTCAAAATCAATAAGGCAGAGAGGAGTGGCCTTAATGATGGTGAGAAATTTCCCACTCTCCCGCTAAAGGAAACCATGTGTGGATGCGAAGCAGCGGGCAGATGGCTAGCTTGAGGAGGAGAAACGTCGCCGCTCCCGTTTCGCGGCCGCGGCCCGGGCGCTCATCGCGGCGCTGCACAGAAGAGAGAATGAGGCGAGCGCGCTCCGTCATTTTCATACCGCGGAACTACCGTGACGCCCCCCAGCGGAGTATGCAGCTGTCACACCACCTGTCGTGCGCGCCGCTCTATAGAGGATTCCTAGAGGAGAGAACGGTGGAGACCGTAGGAGAGGAAAGAGAGGGGGAGGGGACGCGCATGCGCTCTGGTGGTGTGGGACACGGGCGCCGCTCCGTAGAATAGAGGATTTCTAGAGGAGAGAAAGGGCGGGGGGGCGTAGGAGAGGAGAGAGAGGGGGGGAGGGGACGCGCATGCGCTCTGGGGGTGTGGGACGCGGGAAGGAGGTACGGACAAAGGCCCCGCAAGCACATGCAAGCATGATCAAGGAATGGAGTCAACGGGACGCGGGCGCTGCTCCGTAGAGTAAAGGATTCCTAGAGGAGAAAAAGGGGGGAGCATAGGAGTGGAGAGAGAGGGGGGTGTGGGACGTGAGACGCGGGAAGGAGGGGCGGACAAAGCCTCCGCAAGCACATGCAAGCAAGATCAAGGAATGGAGTCAACGTGGGCGACAGACGCCACCGGTAGTACGTGTTAATGTTTGCTTGTACCCACCACATGCCCAGCCATTGCTAAGCAGCCACTCTGGGCTCTCGGCTATGACTCTGGTAACTGTGGTGGTGGTTGACGGCCTTATTGTACTACAGTGCTCTGGTTCGCATAGTGAGTGCTTCCGTACTTCATGAAAGTGACCGGACGCATGCGCGTTCTCTCCCCCTCTCTCCTCTAGGAATCCTCTACTCTACGGAGCGGCTTCAGCGTCCCACAGCGCATGCACGTCCCCTCCCGCTCTCTCTCCTCTCCTATGGTCTCCCCGTCCCCTCCTCTAGGAATCCTCTACGGAGCGGCGCGCACGACATGTGGTGTGACAGCTGCATACTCCGCAGGGGGGCGCCACGGTAGTTCCGCGGTATGAAAATGACGGAGCGCGCGCGCCTCGTTCTCTCTCCTGTGCAGCGCCGCGATGAGCGCCCGGACTGCTGCCGTCAAATGAGAGCGGCGACGTTCCTCCCGCTCAAGCTAGCTAATTATCTCCCCGCTGCTTCGCATCCAGACATGGTTCCCTTTAGCGGGAGATGGGGAATTTTTTAAGCTGCATAGAAATAAAGTGGTCTAATTACTCGTATGTGCAGAAAAAAATGATGATGCTCGTACTACGTCGCGGAAGGGTTGAAGCAGTGAAACTGCACAATTCTGAAGACTAATCTGGTTGCTTCGCGGTTGTTTCTAGGCTTTAGATAGGGAATGCTCGGTTGTTTCTAGGTTGATTCTCAGAGCAGAGAAGCTCGAGTTAAACCCTGGACAGTCAGAAACTCGACACGGACGCCCCAACTCCAGTGACAGAAACTCGCTCTAACCTCTCATAGATGCACGGGTAGATTGTCGTTGACGTAGGGCTTCCATCGCTTCTGGGTTTTCTGGCAGGCGCCATTGCGTTTCCCGTTCCCTAGTATTCACTCGTTGCACGTACTCGGGGTCTTGGGCTCGCAGCCGTCTCTTCGCGGCCCTTTCTTTGACTTAACTGTTGCCTTCTTCATATTTAGAGGACGAGTGGTGAGCAGTGGAATTTTCCTAATTTCTGTCGCACATGCCCGTTCACGATGATTATAGTATTTGCGGTCATCCGTTTTACCTCGAGCTTTAACAGCGTCGCTGTTAATAAAATACATGTCTGGCTGCTGCCTTTTTTTTAACGTCATATATTTCGATTTGGCTACATCCATTGCGCCAACCGGTGGCACTTTCGCTCTTATCGTTACGACTGTCATTCTCTTCTTCTCCTGCCGCTTTCGCTGGCAAAGGTTATCAGTTAGCTGCAGAAATAACGAACTATTTAGGCAGCATGAGAGGGTGCTGTCTCTAACTGAGAGCCGGTGGCGTGAGACACCTACTCGTACGGCTAGTTGGCGTGAGCCGCCGCCCGATCAAAAGGGTACAGCCCCATATATCCATGAATCCAGTAGTGCCACAATGCGTAACGCATATAGAAGAAAGGACAATGTTTGAGAGATACCATAAGCCTTCACCACAAACATAAAATTTATCAAGAAGCAAGAAGGCTTCTAATCTGATTATTTAAGTGATTATGGGCTTCATGCGTTGAACTGTGGGCAACGAAGGCCGTTCGCGTTTCTTGTTCTGATGTTATTCACCACATAATGGTTGAACATAAAACAATATAGGCTGATAAATTTGAGGTACCTAGCACACTTTCGCTAGTCTGCGCAGCGCATTCTCAAAGCCCAAGCAAACAGAGCAGGCCTCTTCCTCATCCGGCATTCTTTAGAATGCCTCATCATGATAAGAACTTGCTAACGCACAAAAGGTCAAGTTGTTGCACATTTGCGGCTGTCGGAAGCATGGCGAAGAAGGTGAAGCGACCTAAAATCCAAATTTTCAATCCCTTGTGTGAGAACGGTTGCTTTAGGCAAGGTCGAAAATACAATCCTACCACTTTGTGGAATAGAAATGCTGGAGAAGCTTGAATTTCGTAGTGCGCAAAATAGTCAAAATTATTCTACTGGGTATATGAGCTGCCTGCGGATGGCACAAGGATATAGAAAGCTTATTCCGTATTATGTGGAACATCTATGCAATTCGACGGCGCCCCCCCTGCTCCCAATTGCCGCACTCACTAATGATTGGCTCTACAGAGTCGTAGTTCTAACAGATGAGATCGTTTACGTCGTAACGTACAATATGTTTTAGAATGGCGTAATCTGATCAATCGTGGTGTTGACGCCTCGAAAGGCGACCGTGAGTAAAATACCGCTAACCGCTGTGTAGCGCGCGCGAGCAGCCGGCTTCGCGCTGCGTGGCGACTCCTGGCGGTGGCGGGTCTGACGCGGTGTGCCCAGGAGCATAAAGGCTCTAACAGACAAGCAAATGTGCGCACGTTGCTTTAAACCAGAAATCACATTCGTAAACGTGTTTGTTTTGCCAACTGTACGTATTATCCGAAATCATTTTTTTATGTGACCGCGTATCTCGGGACAGTCTTAGAATGCACATAGTTTGTTCTGAAATAGTCGGGCGCGCGCAATCGGCCCAAACGCGTCATTGTTTGGCATCGAGATGTCTCAAGCGCCCTAAGGCCACGTGCACATTTGACTAAACAAGAGTATTTGTCAAGGTTGCGACTCATGCAAAGCAAGTATGCATGTACCTTATGGTGCGCATGGTCTTATGCACACCACGTCAGACCCCGAAACCACCGCGAGGTGTCGACCCGCATGGGAACCCGGATGCTGGCGTGCTCTAAGACAGATATGGACGGCACTGTACACTTGCAATACTTGCCATCTAAAACTTAGTTGACATGTCACTGCTGCCCAAAAACTCATTCCTCGTTCTCAGCGTGGGGCAAGCAAAGTCTCCGAACGCATTCGTCAGATGATATTACCAGGGCAATATGGTGTGCTAAAGGTGGCAACATCTAATACAAAAGTAAGTATAATAGAAAGTCATATAATACAAAAGCGCCAATAACATGAAAGCTTGCCGGTATCATGCATTTACGTAAGGTTCAAGAATGGGGCATGTTTTCGCATTGTTGTGGACTTGTAATTGAAGCTCACATGATAAATTTCGCTCATGCATCGTACAGCCAAGGTGAACGCAATCTTTAACTTAGGCCGCCACAGCCTTTCTCCAAATTTTGTAGCACAGACATTCGTATCGCTACAGCGTCTTGCATATCTTCACATGCCGCGTCGTGTCGTGGATAGGGGACATTGAAAACTACCCTTGCTCTCATCCACCCAAGTTCTCCCTCTGCACTAGCATAAATGGTAGACCATGTAAGCCATTTCAGTAGATTTGCCAAACTTTGCAAACTGTACTAAGAAACTTCGACGAGGTACTTACTTAATAACACATGCTTTCACGGCAATTAGTCGCGGTGCTCCTGTGACGTTATAGCAGCGCTCTTGTAGTGTCAAAAACAACGCTCTACGGAGCAGGTACGTCCTTACTAAGTGCAGCAGTAAAGACACGTTCACACAGAAAGCGACGCAAGCATGTGGGCAAGCAGATGTTCGAATTGTTGCTTTCATAATTTGCTTTCGATCTGTGAAGACGGGTTCAATGCATTTTAGATTCGTTGCGTTGTTGCTGAGACACAGCGAGGGCGCGCGGCTGTTCAGACCAACGCCTCTTCTATTAAGGCGAAAGCCTTTAATGCCTCAGGCTCACATCCGTCCGGTGTCCGTCCGGCGTCCGTCCGTCTGTCCGTCCGTCCGTCTGTCTGTCCATCCCTCCGCCTGTCCATCCGTCCGTCCGTCTGTCCATCTGTCTGTCCGTCCGTCCGTGTGTCTGTCCGTCGATCTGTCTGTCCGTCCATCCGTCCGTCCGTCCGTCCGTCTGTCCATCCGTCCATGTCCATCCGTCCGTCAATCCGAGCTCTGGCAAGGAGCCAGGTGGTCGCCGGGATGCGCAAGCGGACGCTGGTCGCGTCAGACTCTACAGCGCTCGCGCTTTGCTTGCGTAGCGTCGCTGTGCCCAGCGTTTGCAATCATTCTGACCGACGCCATCTCAATGGACACAGGCGTTCACGGAATACACTTTCGAATTTACAAAGGGTCCGTCAATTTAAGCGCTGGAACGCGGATGGCGTTTGCACGATGCGCAAAGCGCGAGAAAATACTAACGCATGCGAACGGAGGATGATTAGTCTCTCGTCTCGCTGCGATTCGTGGTAAAAAAATTAAAAAAGAAAACACGCACACATTCGGTTTGTGTGTTATCCCACTGAGAGTGTAAAAGAAAAAAGACATGGCATAGTCAGTGGAATGAATGAATGAATGGATGGATGGATGGATGGATGGATGGATGGGAAACTTTATTCTTGTCCGGCAAGGCGCACGTTAGCGCGCAGCGGGTGACTCCCACGTCGGGACCGCCAGGCCAAGCCTGTCGGCAGTGGAATGAGCACACGCTTTCGCCGAACACACTTTGGAATGTACAAAGTGTCCTTCAATTTTTTTATTCAATGCCAGTGCAAACGCTCGCCCCTCAATGGGAGCCGCTGGTCCGCCTTAGTTCAGGGAGTGGTCGTGATGCGACGCCACATGTAGGGTAGGGCTGCTTGCGTCACACGTGCGTCTGAGCGCTTTCGCACGGAGATGCGATAGAGGCGTTTTCCCTCTGCAATATCACGCGTCTGTCCAATTTGTTCCTTCGTGCTCCTTCTTTGTAGCTCGAAGCAATGCCGCCGTCGCCTCACAAAGCTCGTGAGGCACCTCTTAAAGGCAGCGCATGCACTGCAGCGTCGCAGTGACGCGCCCCATTGGTTGCCCGCATAGCGCCACGAACGCCGTGTCTCTTAAAGAGCCAGCGTGACCGTCAACATAGCGAACACGAGGGATGCAAGACGGCGTCCCACGGATCTGCACACAACTGAACAAAAAATTACTTTATATGACTGCCGTCGTGAGGCACTACATGACGGGTGCTCTGCCCCATGAACGCAAAGCACACGCGAAGGCTAGGCGGGTGAGAGTAGGAAAGGGCTAGAGGAGAGGGTGGTGAACGGCTGGAACGGGCGCATTTGGCTGGCATTGATAAAATACAGGAGGCGTTGTTCAGACCGACCGCGTTGCCTTCTGCACGATACGCCGCGGGAGAGGAACAATCCACCAAACGACGGCGGACGTGTTGCCATCTTGCGGCACAATGCAATACTGCGCGCGCGCGCGCCTAGGGCCCTGATGGGCTGCAACCAAAGCAACTTTTCCGCGCGGAGAAAGTCGATCCAGGCGCTATCCGGGTATGGTGGCTACTGGCTAGAGGGGGAGGTGTGAGCAGCGACGCGCTCGAGAGGCAGCATTTTTTCATGACGATTCGGCGGCGCGGATGGGCTGGCGGAGCTGACAGCAGCACCGCCACATCAGCGCGGGTACTGAACGGCGAAGAGATGGACTTGTGTACAGACAGCCGTGGAACGCGTTTTTGCAGGCGCGCGATGACTGCGCACCCGCGCTGCCCACGCGATCCGGACGCGCTGATGCGCCGTGTGGCGGCGACTGGTTGAACGCGCTCGCAGCCTCTTGGATCCGCCCCAGCACTGTTCATGCAGTTTGGGCGTTTGGGCAGCGCAAAGGCTCTCGCAGACGACGACGCGCCACCTGTCGGCGTCATGAAAAAGTGCCGCACCGACTTGCACGGCGCAGTCCAGCCGCTCGATGCTGACACCTCCCTCTCTAGCGACCATAATCCGGGCAAGGCCGCGGATTTTCCGCTTTGGCGGATAATCCGCGTCCGCTTTCTGGATCCGCGCTCGGTGTGAACGTGGTTTAAGCGACGAAGTCCACTGTGTCCATTTTGAGCCATAATAGCGAATCTTATAAAATAGTTTCCTATGAGCGCTGAAATCAAGTCGTTGAAATCCGATTAAGATGGAGGTATGTCTAGAAGCTGAATTGTCTGAAAAATTGTGATAACGTCACTCATTATCATATCCTTGCGACTAAGGCGTGAAAAATGGCACGGACTGCCATGCAAAGGAGCGAGTTGCTTTGCATCCCGAGCTTGTCTGGAGCACTTGGTTATAATGTCGCCCGCATTATTCAATCACGCAACAGCAGGCTCCATCGACTAAGTGTAGGTACCAATATCATGAGACCTAGAAGGCCTCGAGAAATTTTTTAAAATTGTTTTATGTTAAAACACGTTACACATTATTTCTGTCGTTGTCTGCTGATATCAGCCCAAAGCACCCATTCTGTCAACAGTTTAATGCAGAGGAAACATTGCCTATACCAGTGCGGTTGTACGAAAATGTAACCAACAGGGTGAAAGAAGGAGAGACTTGCAATCAAGTTGTCTTAAGCGGTTCAGCTCTGACGAGTAGCGTGATCACGAGTGTGAATTCAGGCAACCGTACGGCACATATGCTTCCAAAACCAAAATAACTATTGAAGACAGAATATTGCTTACCTCTAAACCACAATGTATGATCTTTGCGGCATTAGTGACAACACATGCAACACGCTCGACGTTACCCACTATCAAGCAAGCGAAAAATCGGCGATGCGGCTCGTAGCAATGACCGCACAGGACACCAAACGCTCTTCTGTTGCAGCGAGTCATGGCAGATTTGTAGAGGGCTCGCGAACGCTTTCAAGTGTTCTTGCTCATTGCATCACTTATCACACTCGACCACCGCCACCTCGCACAGCATAGAAAGGTGGCTAAATTGGTTTCAGAAACAGCAACGCCGCCACGAATTGAACAACTGCACTTATAGCTTTGCTTTGGAATATTCTTTTGAACATGTATCACTAGCTGCGCAAGAACAGGGCGAGATAACTGCGCTATTGTTTATGTGAAGCGGAGGCTCCGCTAGAGGACGTCATTACTTGTGCCTGACAGTAAGCGCGCACCTCATCTCTCTACGCACCCTGACTGGAGTAGCGGTCGCGCGTTGTTTTGAAAACACAGCGGTACCTTTATAGTGCGTTGCAGGGTTGCCGTTGGGTGGACATGAAATGGCGCCAGAACCCACGCCAAAAGTAGCCAAAGTAGCCATGTCATTTCATATTATCGCCGAATTTCTAGTCAAGTAGAACAGAAGCGGTATTATCAACATAACCTTTACTATTGAAGAATAAATAAAACCATTTTGAAGAAATAAAAACCCAAGTTTAAATATGAGCCATGGCGCCAACTGGCAATTTTCGTCGCCAACGGGGTCCAAAAGTAGCCAATATGGCGCAAAGTGGCCACCAACCGCAACCCTGGTGCGTTGGCAATTGCACAAAAACTTACAAAAGTCTTCACAACTGATTTTTTGGTGACTGTTGTCATCAGATATTTTGTTGAAATGCAACTGAAAGCATGCGTGATTTTTGTAAGGGAAGGCTGCGCGCGTCTGATGATTCGGGCTGAACTCGACGTTGACTGTATTTGGACGACTCTTATCATGATAGTTCATAATACAACGAAGAAAAGGGATGGTAAATTCAGGTACACCACATTTTTCTTCCAAAAATGTTCTCCTCCCTACAGAATGGCTTTTTTGGCATGCGAAGATTCTGGGTTCAGATCCCACCTACAAAAAGCGTGCTTTTTCGCCCACTTTAATTCACTTCAGTTTAAATCGACATATGTACACTGCAGTTTAAGAAACAATAAATAATGCCTCGTATGACTTCCTAAGCTTAACTGTTTGTTTCATCATATGTGTCTAACAAAGAAACGAGTTCCTCGAACAACTGCCCTTCTATCGTAGGTTCTGACGCCTTGCCTATTTCATTTTGGTGCTCGTCGGCCTTGCGCGATCCATCGTGCGGCCAACCGTCGTCTGATATATGTGCTTCTTTGCTTATAGTAAGCGTAGCCTCACAGTGCAAAATGAAACCTATGTCACTGACGGGAGAACACGTATAAAATGGAGTGGAACGTTTTTGACGACTAGCATTAACCCTGCATGAAAGCTATTTGTTTTTTGTTCATCTACCCACGTCCACCTGGCTTTTACGCCGCTTCCTAAAGCATTTCTTTCGGTAGCAGGTTCAGTTTACTGAATAAAGGGAGAGAGAGAGAAAAACTTTTATTTTGGTTGCCAGCAGATTGATTGGGGGGAGGGGGGGACAACCCCGCCATCTGGGCGGAGTTCTACACCGCCCCCCCTCCCAATCTGCTTGCAACATGGCTTGCCACAGTATTCCAGCATTTGCAATTGTTGCTTTCATAATTTGCTTTCGATCTGTGAAGACGGGTTCAATGCATTTTAGATTCGTTTTGTTGTTGCTGAGGTCCTACTTGAGTATGTCTATCTGCAAGCTTTTCCGTTCACTATGGCATTTCCAATGTCCCGTGTGTGACTATCAAGTTAGTGGACTCCAAACTGCCTCTGTTCCTAATCGCAGATGTCGAAAACGCTCGAAGTGAATCGTTACGTGACACATTGAAAAGCAAACTTCGAATCCATGACTTAGGTCTCCTGACAGATGATCCACAACGTCTTCATCAAGCACATTCGAAAGATTTCATGGTATTAACGCGATAGCTTTAAAGAGTTCGTGTCGGTGAAATTCCTCTGACGGTGTGGGCGTCAGAGTAGTTGGTTGTGAGCGAAAAAACATGCCCTGTCCGTTAGCTACGAATAGAAAAATGCAAATATATAATAAAATCTTTCATGTCGAGTCATAATCGAACCCAGGCTATCTGCGTGGGAAGCAGGTGTTCTACCACAGATCCACGTCACTGCTTTAAACGGATTCGTTGTCATTCGATGTCATGACTTGGTGTCATGGCTACGAGCAGCGCTCACTAACACTCCCACGTTCAAATGCAGAAACATACCCGACAAAGTGGACGAAGGGACGACCGCCACCGTAGCTCAATTGGTAGAGCATCAGACAAGTAATTTGAAGGTTGCAGGTTCGTTCCCGGCAAGCAGAAGTTGTGGTTTCGTCAACATTAATTTCTTCGCATTTATATCCCAATTACTCCACATAACGTCCCCTATAGATTTCTGGACCTGACTGTCTCTTGTTTCTGACTAAGGCTTTCCTTAACAAAGAAAAACCAGCTTTGAAATTCCGTTCCTTTCGCTCATTCATAGCGAGTGTCTCATTCTGGCAAACTTGATATCTTCATGTGGCATGCGAGGGATTTTCGGTCACCTGCCAACTTGCGACAAGATGACGATTTACGGGATAACAACAGACAGAAAAAGAGTGTTCTACACTCGATGTCAAGGCTACGGGCAGTGCTGACTAACACACCCACGTGTAAAGTGTGCATATATACCAGATAAAGCGGACGGAGGGACGACACCACCGTAGCTCAATTGGTAGAGCATCGGGCGCGTTATTCGAGGTTGCAGGCTTGGTCCCTGCCGGCGGCAAGCTGTCTTTCCGTCCGTCTTTAATTTATTAGCATTCATACCGTAGTTACTACAAATTAAGAACTGTATACTTTCCTTGGCCTGGGTGTCTGCTGGTTCTCATCAAGGGTATGTGCAATCTAGCCTGACTTCGTTATGAATGTATAGAGCGTTTCCAGCAACTTGTCGGAAAATGAGCAAAAACAAATAGACGTGGGATATTTGCTCACTGGCTTAATAATTACTTTCTCTGTGAGGAAAGACGCCAATGTTCGAAGACGCGAATATATTTTGTAGACGCGAATGTAGCAACATGCAAATTTTTTTTTCGAGCTGAACAGCAATAGGCAGAACTCGTCAAAGAAAATGTATGCTGTTTCACTCAACGTAAAAGATGTAGGAAGTGCAGGAGCAGTAATTCGCCTGCCCTTTAGCGATGCTAGCGTTCGCCGGCAAGCACAGGCTGTTGCTCTCCTCCTTTTTTCCTTCCTGCTCACCCTAACGCCTCTCCTACTTACCTCCACTTCGCTTTTCCGCCCTCTTCCTAAATTGTACCGCGGGCAGCTACCATATGCTTTACCTTACTTTCAGTTCCGTCCTCCTCGCCCCGACTTCCCTTTCCCACCCCTTCGCTCTACTGCATTGTAACATGGCTATGCTATCCTGTACTCTCTCTGTTATGCTTTCCCTTCTCCTCACCCTCACCTTCCTTTCTCACCACTTGTTATATTTCACTATAGATGGTAATGCTGTAGATGGTTGTGCCTACGTGACGCCATGCATTGTTTCATTGACGTCGAAGCAGTGCAAGGAACACGGACAAAAATAGGAGACCAACGAGCTCTTACTCGCATCGGAAAGATTTATTGGAAGAAACATAAAAGCACACAGTCCATCATGGCTTCATTCCATATTAAGTTAAATAATTTCTTCTTGAGGTCAGTAGGTCTTTACTTTACACGCCTGAGGTTCTTGTTCACAGCTTGTGTCACCTTCTGAGGAAAAAGTATCCATTCGCATGACAACGACGCTGCCTTACGCACAAACCACAGCCAGGGTTTGAGCGTATCCCATCTTGGTTTAAAGGAGAAATTGGTACCAACCCATAGGGTCTCAAAATGTACGTCATGCAAGATGGTCTGATCTTGAGAAACTAGCTTCTCAGCAGGTGCTTCGGTTTGCTTCTTCCAGGGGAACCGTAGGGTGGACGGAATTCCACAACTCAGTGGTACGGAACAGGTGCATGTTCGGGATTCAATTCGCAGGCAGACGTCATACACCAGTCACTAATTTACGCATGTTGCGTGTTCAAAGAAGCTACGTGAAAGTAAAGCGACCGTCGCAGAAGTTTAGAAAGCTAGACCGCTGAGGGTGCCCCACATATAACCACAGCGATAGCAGTGTTCGCATGCCGTCTCATGCACAGCTGCCCCTCTGGCGGCGGCAGGTGGCTCCATATGAAATTCAGGTGGCAGTTTCGTGACCGTAAGAAGTATTAAGGGATGTTGGTAATGCAAACAGTATAGCTTTACCGGAATCGCTGGACACACATCATCCTTCTGTTGAACAGGAGCAGCATGGAGTGCAGTATTTACAGCGAGCATTTTATTAAAACCTTATGGAAGGTTCTTGTTGGTGATGCGCTTGCTATCTTCTTGAATGATTTAAAATAGCTAATGGAGAGACCGAGAAGTATCAGTGTTGAGCGCTATATTAGGAAGCAGCACCTCTAATAATATTCGTTTTTTGTGGTATTATATTGCCATTGCACAACGTGATTAAGAAACACGTAATTGTCAAGATCTTAGCATAAATGCTGACCACTTAGGGGTTCTTAAGCCAGCACCGAAGTGCATTTATAGTCGTCCCCAAAATGAGCCGGTCCACTGAAATCACAATTAAAGGTCATAGGGCTAAAAGCAATTAACAACAAAAAAAGTTCCACGCAATAAATGTAGAAGTGGGAAAGTATCTCTGGAAATTCAGTA
This sequence comes from Rhipicephalus appendiculatus, assembly GCA_030522465.1. Lineage (NCBI taxonomy): Eukaryota > Metazoa > Arthropoda > Arachnida > Ixodida > Ixodidae > Rhipicephalus > Rhipicephalus appendiculatus. Next base: position 44,236 of record JALIZH010027025.1, read on the forward strand.
CGTCACGTTCATACCAGCATATACAGTGGTAAATGGGTGCCCTTGCATTTCTCACCTTGAACGATTGCTGCCGTTGCGGCCGAGTGTACATGCGGCGGCCTTGAAATTACAATTTGAAGAGGGTTATCCGTGAAGCCACAATGGTGGTTGAGATACTGGCAGCTCAATAATTTGTAAATTTTACTGAACTAAGAATTTCCCACGCCTTGTATCTAGCACCATGTATTCGTGCCATCCGGTGTTTATACGGCTGTTGAAATGACGCACTAAATGGCTGATAATTTCAGGATTCACGCTGTGTTTTATCTGCAAAATATTTTATTTGCAAGAACTCATGCCGGCCGTTTACAACGCCTCAAAAATGGCCAAAACTAGAAAGCCAGTCGTACGGCATTATCGAAGTCTACGTTGAGCACTCGAACCACATGTTGACATTATCTTGTTGCAGGTGCGATATTCATCGATACTCTAGCATGCAATCGCTTGTGAATACGTCCCTTATCTCCATACCCGAAGCATATTCATTAAACTTGTCCAAACAACTGGCTGGAACGTTCTTGTAATCGGTAGCCCAGAGTTCGTAGCCTGAAATAAAATAATGTCAGAGATAATGGTCAGGAGGTGTAACGAAGAATTTTTCTCAATGGGGTACCGTACTGGTACTCAGACTTTGAGGTTCCGTTTTTTTCCGTCAAGACAAGGTGAAACTCGTGGAAGCGTTTATACTTCTAAGCGGTAATTAAACCTGAGTAATTATTACATATATTGACAACCTCGTCTCCGTTGTTACAGTACTCTGAAGTAACGATGTGATACCTGCTTCTCGTCATGTTCTAGTGCAAGAAATCGTAAAGTTTCCACGTCCGCTCTCCTCCATTGGCGTCGCACAAGCGGCTATCGTGAATCTTCCGCTACCCACGTCGTTACAATTAACCATTCTGGTTTGTGATGCATCAGCAATGATACTGAGTCAAGATGGTGTTGAAGTCAGTAGGTGCCCCGTGCGAAAATCAACTTTAATGTAAAATAAGGTTTTTTATCAAGGATTTAATGAGCTTCGCAATTTCTCAGAGCCGCCTCAGTATTGAGAAGTTTTGTATCACAGGCTAAACTCAGCTTTTAAAATGGTGTCAGTGCCTCTTTGAGGTCAGATTAAAAGTATACAAGACAAAGTAGAACAGTGTGGATTTTACGAATCAGAGACCAAACAGCTTTGTAGAGGAGTGTGTTTTGTTGCAAATTCGCAGTGCTAAATTTTTTTAGCAAGAACAAGGATGAGAAAAAAAATTCAAGTCTCGATTGATTATCTCTCAGAGTTCCCTTTGGAAATCGCGCTCTAAACAACTTTGTGAGCACCTTAATAATTTTGTTGTATGTCAATATATTGATGGTTATAATAGTATCATTCAAACGATGTACAGCAGACTACCTTATAATTGAACGTCTACCAAAATCTCATATGTAGACTAACATTTTAAGTCTGACAAAACACAAGGTACGATAACGTGGTGTGCACATAAAGCGCTATTTTTAACGTGTTGTCATTGCATTGTAAAAAAGTATCTCTATTCTTGACCTTAGCTTGACTATTTTAGTAAATTTAAGTAAATTTAAAGCCTATTTTCTAAACGCACTCTGTGAAATTATTTTGCGGCTCTCTTCATTGTTCGCTTTCATGTGTTACTCCCTGCAAGTGAGTATTCTTCGATGAGCTTGGAGGATATTCTAGCTTGTGAGGCAGATACAATGAGTGTTCTGTTCTATCTGTCTGTATATATATTGCTTTCTATTTCTCGCTCCTTCAATCTTTCTTTCTCTTTTGTCCGTTTCTATCTCTCTCTATTTCTCGCTTACTGTTTCTTTTTACCTCTTTCTTCCACTGTGCATATATTTCTCTGTTTTTCCTTCTTTCTACGGTATTGTTTACAATGCCACTCCTCTTTTCCCTCCTCCTCACCCTCACATCTACAACCGTCACCCTTACCTTCCTTTCACACCCCCTGGGTGCATACTGTACTATACAAGGCTATGTTACATTTCGCTAGCGTGCCTAGATAGCCGAGTCATCATGATGCTCGCCTTCAGATCCTGGGTACGCGGGTTCTAATCGCGCCTTGTCAAGATTTTTTTTTTCGCCAAGCATTTCTCTCGATCCTTTTCTTTCTTTCTCTCACTCTTTCTTTCTTTTTCTCTCTACTTGTTCTCTCAGACATCTGTGTTATTGCGGGCCACGTTGGACGAATCGGCGCACGTGTTCTGGGAGCGAAGAAAGAGATGAAGGTGAAGAGAGCGTGTTTCGATTCATAATGATGATAATTTCTGTTCACATATGTCCACGAACCAAGGACTCGGCATAAACAGCTATTCTTTAAATAGTCTCTAACTGAACGAATTTTAATACCTTCCGTATAGTGTCTTGTGTAGCAATAATTAAGAACAGCGTCAAGAGAGCGAATGATCAACACTGACACCACACCTACTTGCTTGACTCATCTAAATATTTCGGGTGTAAGCCAACCATTGTTTGCGGTAGAAACGCTTACGTGTATCATCGATGATGTCTGTGTACAAATTAAGATGAGACAATGCTTCGCACGGCAATAAAATAATGATATAAACTATTATTCAAGTTCAGTTTCATTTAAAAGATGCCATAGACAACACGTGTACGCAGTTAAAGTTGCAATCTGATTTGAAGTTTCTTTTTTTTCTCGTAAGCACAGACACCTATTTGTGTGACTGTTTACATTATGCGAAAACGAAATCAAGTAAAAAGCTACTCTTCTAAATATCAGTAGACAGTCCATTCTGTCAAGTGTTCTTGGTCAATATTTCAGGTAAAATGCGCATTACCTATTTAAAAGCACTTAATAAATCACTGTGTTACAATTTCTACTCTGAATGGCAGTTAGTGCAGTTACGTACCTTCTTCATTTCCGTCTTTGCCAGTAACGTAGATGACATCACAATTCTCATCGGAGAATGCAACGACGTCTGTGAAAACTTGTCCATCTACGAACACGAAAATTTTAGTGCTGTGAGTAACTGACAGACTGCATATCATGCATATACTTTTCTCGCGTAATAATGAAAGTTTCATATGAGTTTAGAAAACATGCACACACTATGTAATAAAAGTTGCTTCGCTGTAGAACACTACAATGTTCTGGGCTTACGTTGTTTCCAACCTGCAAGCCTCGCATAATGCGTCCGATGCTCCATTTAACCTAGTAGCACAATGTTTCCACAACGTTGAAGCAAGTTTCTCAACGTTGCAGCTAAGTTGCGTCAACATTTGGTGCTACCAGGGTGCAGAGCTACAGCCCTTGGCGCTTTCACATCCACTGAACTTGGTATGTAAGCTTTTGTGTAATCCTGGGAGAGTTAGGCAGCGCCGCTCTCAGTCATGAAAGCGAGTGTGGAACACTCATTTTGTAGCCAGCTGGTGTCATGTAGCACGTGACCTTAATAGGAGCTGCAAAGTGACTAATCATCTCTTGCATACTACCTAAGGATTCAAATCTGCAAGAAGATGACCCTCGCTATTAATGTGTAATGCCAAAGCTTATTTACACATAGAGTTTTATTCAAACAGTTCAGTAGCCTATACACCATTGTAAGTTAGGTGTAATCTTTGTGTAATTGTCGTACAGCCACAGCAGGTATAATAATAGCAAACACAGTACTGTGGAGTATGTCTCCGTAAGCCGCATTAAAGCTAGACGATTGTTTGAAATAAAGTGCGCTCTTACTAGAGATTCACGCGATGCTTGCATCCGGAAGTGAGACATGTGATGCAACAATTGACAGTTTGAAAGTTTTCGATCGTAAGGAATAGATGCCCTTAATGTACACTTCGTGCGTTTTCAGGTCGTTTTCATTATTTTTCATTGTCTTTCTGAGGCCGACAGTCGGAGAATACTGAATGAAATGTTATCAGTTTTTCGAGGAAGCATTTTAACTTTACTATGACCGCAAGTAATGTTAGGTCAAATATTATGGCAAAAATTAAATCTTCCTTGCATCACTTGTATATAGGTGATCTCTTATAGAATATTCTATAGTGAAAATAGGCAACAGTGCACTGAGAAGCACACGGTATCTCTCAACAATATCACAGCTTGCATTAAGTCACGCACGGCCAGACCGCAGCAAAGCAGGCAGGTGCCTAACTGGTTTTGACTTGACTAGGCTTTTACATTCTCACCTAGCTTTCTTACGAATTCTTGCTATAAAAAACAATAAATTGCTTTGCTTGACGCCTTTTTTTCGTATCTTTTCGTGTATGTTTCTTTGTATTCCTTTCTCTGTCGCTCTATTTCTTTCCCTGTTCTATTTCTTTTTTCTCCCTCCCCTTTTTTCCCTCTTATTTTGCTCTTTCTCTTTCTTTCTATGTCTCTCTCTCCCTGTCTGTCTTTAGTCGTTGTCTCGCCTTCTAGCTTTTCGTGTCTTTCTCTTTGCGTTTCTTGTTTTTTCTGTCTGTCCTAGTAGCCGCTCTCCCCTCCTTTTTCTCTACTCCCCACTTCCCTTTCTGTCCACCCTCAGTTTTCTTTCCTATCACATGGCTATTCAAGGCTGCTATATGCTCGGCTAGCGTGCCTGGACAGGCGAGTGGTCCCGACGCTTCCCTTAGAATCGTTGGTACGCGTGCTCGAATCTCGCTTCGCCAAGAATTCAAAATGTTTTGACGCCTGGTGCGGTTCTACGGTTCTCCCAAGCAATACAGTTGAAAATCATTTTTACGAAACCCGATTTTACGAATTTTCAGATTTTCTGGCGCCCAATTCCTAATTTTCCGAATTATCCGGCGCACATGAGAAGTCTGAAGAAGCAAATGATACGGATACTGTCGAAGCTCCCGCGCTCACGCCAAGCCAGGTGATGGACGCCGTGGATCTTCTGAGGCGGTCAGCTGAGGCACACGAGGGTGCCGAGGACGGTTTAATGTCACTGGCCAGCTACGAGAATTGTTTGCTCCCGCTCCTCACGAAGCGCACGCAGGGGAAAATCACGAGATTTTTCACTGGGCAATAAATGTGTTGTTTTTTTTGAAAGAAATCTATCGTTCTGTCCATTTTATGAAGTTATCAATTTAATGAAATAATTTGCGCGTCCCGGCGACTTCGTCAAATCCAGTTTCAACTGTATTACAAAGGCTAAGAAGACTCCTCCCATTACGTGACATTCATAGTGTTTTTCTTCGAAGCCATTTCGAGCACGGGCGTGGCTATGTCGCAGAAGATCTGCTCACGACGCAGAAGTCGCGGGTTCAAACCCCACTCCAACCGAGGATTTTCGTTATTAATTTATTTGCATCTCTCTGAAATGTCCGCTCACGGAGAACGCTGGACCTTTCGCTCACAATCAACCAAGCCGATACCGGATTTTACGCGAACAGAACTCCTAAACGCTATCGCATTGAAATAACCTTATAGGTGGTTGTCGCCTGCCATTACTGCGCCAGAAACGCCAGCGTTCTTACAGTGCGCACTGACTAAGTGTTTGCACCAACAAAGAAGCCAAGTCTGCGGCCCTTTCAGCTTGATCAAGACAAAAGTCAGAGCCCCTTTAAGCTGTCCGGTTCTACGCTTTTGTGCTTCTCAATGTAATCCGTACTGATGCATTAACTGATCGCCATTGACATGGCAGTATTGAAGCCAGTCAAAATTTTGAACGTACAGCAAGCCCTGTATGACAGGAGAGCGAAACTTACCCTCTGTCTCGATTCTGAAGGCATTTTCCTTATTGTAGCCATACATTTTCACAGCAGTGACCTTTTCATGAGAACCTTGGCTGGAAATTTTGTTGAAGTGTAGTGGAGATGTAATTTGAGGCTCAGTATCACGCAACAAAAATTACCCCGAGAAAACATGCAGCTCTTCTTCGGCAAACATATATTATATTAGTCCCAATAAACGAAAGCCGACCAGCATCATCACAGGGAGGCCTTTTCTCATTAAGGAGAGTGATTGATAATTCGACAATGTAAACTATCGTTGATACTCGGAAATGGTCAACATGGCTCGCGTCTGTATTTCTGTGAGAGTACTGCTTGAGCTATATGTAAGTCTCACGCTTAAGTTCATATCCAATCACCTTCCAGTCCTTCCCTCAAATTTATTTGTGTATGTCCAATCCTCAACGTAAGCATCATTCTTTGCAATTATTGGCGTATTCGCAGAGGTTGTCCTGCCCTAAGTTCTGAAATATTTTTGTGTGCCTTGAGTTTGTGAACTGTCACGAAGCGCCATGGTTATTCGTGTTATAGCTTATTAACACGCCAACGCTATTCTTGAGGTATTTTCTTATTCCGTCCTGTATTTGTAACTTTTATTATATACAGCGTCGACACGGGTGCGAGATATAACTATAATTTCCCCAAATATACATAACTTCGAATCGCACTCTTGCAGTTATTGTCTAAATTGTAAAATTACGCTTCACTTGTACATTCTTGTTTACCTTCGCCTTATTTTATTTGAGAATAATCTAAGAAACGTTTTTATTGAAATGACACTTTTGAAAAATTATTCACCTCTATTTTAACGAACATTTCCGAGAGAGTAATACGCAACCATACACACATTCTTCGCTCTTGCAGTCTACATACTTCAGGTATATCGCCTCACTGATTATCTAAGGTGGGAGGCAATGTATCTAAATTGTAAACCTTTTCGGCGTCTCGCGACTGAAACGAACAGGAATCTGGCAGCTTATTGGTTCCTTAACCCAGTGGGCCATGTCAGTACACTATGAGCAACCGATGTAGTGAATGTGCAGTCATAGTCCTACGTATTTTTCTCAGGAGATTAATGTTGTTCTTATTGACACGTCTTTTTTGACATTTATGTCGTTTTAGGGCTGCGGTGAATGTAGGGGGAGAGATGGGATTTAAAAAAAAAACGAAAAAAAGGGGAGTACAGGAAAAAGCACTCCTAATGAGTGTCTTGCGAGCTGACGTTCTGGCTCTCACGCCCGAGACGGAGTCTGGTGCCAATGGCTGGAGTCTTAGGGTCGTCCAAGCACTCGAGCAGCGACCACCATGTTAACTGCTCACGAATTCGGGCTTAAATACCGGAAAAAATAAATTAAAGCAGCTTCGCACTTGTGTTTCCAAGCCTGAAGGAACTGTGGAGCTGCGCGGCCTTCTTTTTTTTCTCTTTAGTTTTATCTCTCTATTTTTCTCTGTTCTTAGTTCTTTTTGTCTTTCTAGTTCTTTCTCTTTCTCGCTCTAACTACTTTCCTTTCTCTTCCCTTCCTTTCTTTTTTTCTTTCACTATTTTCACATCTTCGGTACTTCAATCTCTTTCTCTCTCTTTGTTTCGATTCTCTCACATTTCCTTTTAATTATTTTTTGTAGCTTTCTTCTCTTTCGCTCTATTTCCTCTTTATTATATGGTATACTTTACTCTTTACCTTTCTCCTTACCCTCCCCGTCACCCTCACTCCTCTTTCCCAATCGCTTGCTGTACCGTGCTATACAGGCTATGTCATGCTCAGCTATCATATCTGGATAGCCGAGTGCTCACAGCGCTGGCCTTCGGGTAGCGGGTACACCGCTTACGCTAACGCCTCGCCATGATTTTTTTTGGCCAGGCATTTCTGTCTTTCTCTTCCCTTCTCTTCCTCACTCTTTCTTTTTTGCTCTGTCTCTGTACTCGTTCTCTCACCCATGACAGTTACTGGATCCGACGCCGAAAAATTCGGCGCACGTGTCCTGGAAGCGAAAAAGAAGATGACGAAAACCACAGATAGCGCGTGCCCGTTCATGATGATGATATTTTTTGTACACAGCCCACGGAGTTCCTTGAGCTTAAACAGCTACGCTGTTAACATGGTTATTTGGCTATTATGAAGAATTTTTCACTTCAATCACAATCAATAGTTCGCACTTATTCATAAAGCATTTAGGACTGCGAAGTGCTACACTATTCAGTATTGACGATTTTGCGTGAGACATATGGGTGCCATCACCTTGAGCTGCTTAACGAATATTTTCTTATATTGAATCTGGTGATGTGAATTGGACGTGTAACGTCGAATGAACCAACCCAACCATTTTCATAAGCATACCTCACCGTAGCACAGTTCGTTTATTTCTTCAAAATCCAAAACCGCAAAGTTAACAGCCGAACATGACAGCCGCGAAACCCATCCGCAATATAGTCTTTAACGGGCGGAAATTAAAGGACGTACTATTGAGATGGAAAAAAGCGCGAACAGCGGAAAGCATGATTTGCGGCACAGTCAATGCAGCCTAGCATCGGATGACTATTCCAAGGGTACGCGTTCAACTTGAATATGCCGCGGTTTATCTCCAGGGGAATTGGTGCTTTCTGTCCTTGTCGTCGTCGAGCTAAAATGTTGGCCTGGTTGGTGCTAGGCATGGCTGGTAGATGATGAGCACGCGCGGTGGGATTGTACCGGCTGGAACAGAATTCTAACGCAACGATGATGCCGCCAGAAAACACAGGTTCGCAATGCTATAAACCAAGGCAACTTGGAGTGCGACACGTAGCCTCGCACTAGCCGATTCACGCTAGGCAGCGCTGGCTGTGCTGAAACCCACGCTTTCCGCTGTTCGCGTTTCTTTTCATAGCGATATTACACTGCCTTTTCATCGCGATAGCACATGCTTGTGCACCAGAAGTATCTGTATGGTCCTCTTTAGAAGGGCAATGTGGCTGCCTGTTTGGAAAAAAATATGGCAACGCTCTTATAACGCATATAGTGTGTCGTTATTCCGACATGCAGATTTTTCTCTTTCCGGTAGAGGCAGCGTTCAACTACTGTGTAGAAAACAAAACGCTCTCTTCTTCAGACACATGTCGCTGGGGATATATGCTCTTGTACCTTTTCAGACATATTAGGGGAAAGATCAAGGTACTTACTATATTGTGTCATCATTATTCATATACATAAAATAGACTTCAACGCTTTTCTCATCTTCGTTCACATTATTTGCCGCAATACCCAAGCAAGTGAAGTTATGGCCCCACACTGGGTCATTCCTGTACGTGGCCTTTACCATGTCATAAGTTTCCTCAGCGGTGGCCTTGAGACTCTGAAACGAAACGTACCGTTTACACTGAAGCTCGAATTCAACTTTCGCACTGTCTAGTACATCATTTCATTAAGGCGAAAGCCTCAGACGCCTCATCAAATGCTGTTGGCATCGGCGGCATCACGAAAACCAGTGCAACGAAAAATCGGTATCCCGAGATGAGGTCAAGTCATGACGTCAGCGGGATGAGCCATCTCAGTGAAACTTGTCCCTTCATCAAGACGTCTCGATGATGTCACATACTATGACGCCGCATGATGACGTCTTCAGCCGGGATTGCCGCTTGGTCAAAGGTGAGCCGTCCCGGCCGCTGTGTAAAATGCAGGTGAAGTACATAAAGCTGGCAATGCTTACGACCCTGGAGTCATTGCCACACCACGTTAGGTGCAGATAGCTTGTACATCGAACAAGGATAACAAAAGACAGTTTTCGCCAACGAGTCGTCGTAGGCAAAAGCAAAACGGACCGTGTGACTCTGTTGAACTTGTGTGAACAAAGGAAGCCAGATTCATGGCGTCTTCAGGAGGGTAAAATAGGGGCACTTCCCCCCTCAAGCCACACCACCACTACCACCTGCCCAAGCTACACCAGCGGTCTCCCCCCTCCCCCCAGCCGCGATGCCAAGTGGCTTTGCATTCCCCACGACAAAATCCTGCCGACACTGATGGCCAGATGTGTTATCAAAATAATAACTGCACGATGTTTATAGCAATGACACGAAGACTTATTTTTGTGCACCTAGGTTACGTAACTTTTCATAATTTTGCTAATATTTGAAGGTGTATAGTTTTACGCGGAAAAGTCACGACGGCTCCTATGCGCAGTAGTGATGCCCTACGCATTGTTTAGGCCATCTGAACCTCTTTAACTCGCACCTATACTTAAGCAACCTGGTGTATGTTAAAGGTGCCGTGACAGGGTAACAAAATAATTTGTTGTTTTCAGCGAAAAATAGAAGTAGATGGTCTGTTATGCCTATAAATTATGAAAAACAGACTGTAAAAGAATATTACAGTGCAAAACAAGCCTTAGAAGTCGCCGGCTATAAACCCCGCCCACCAACGGCGACCTCCATTTCGCCATAGCGCCCGTGACGTCATGAGCTGCATGAAGTGAAGCCGTCGTTTTCTACCAAAGCTTCAACCACTGCTAATCGTTGAATTTCAGTGCAAATCTGAATAAAGCTAAACTATCTCGATATTACGCGCACCTGGCCACGAAACAATATCGTTCGCTGGCATGACGAAGCTCCCACAACAAGCTGCTTGTGATGTCATGGCTCGCGAGCTCACTGGTGTTGCCTGACTGTCAGGCCATTGGCGTATTTGTACAAATAAGTGTTTATAAAAATAAGCGCTGAAGTCTATTTGCGAACCCACAAGGATTAAGGAGACTTACACAGATTATGATTGAAAATTTGGTGTCATGGCCATTTGTGCTGAAGTGCATGTTATGTGTGAATGCTGAAGTGCATGTGACTGTTATGTCCACATGAACGAATTCATCCCCATAAGGACTAGACGTGTTGACTGCTGTGCTGAGCCGGTGGGACTCAATGATGACCACACACATCATCAGAGACATTATTCATTGGCATTCGGACATTTTCTTATACGTTGTGATGGTGTTGTTCTGTGGGTGTGAGTGAGTTTTTACATATGTGTGCTCTTGTGTTTTATTTTCCATGTACTGCTCTTTGTTTTTCCTTTGTTAAGATGTATATTCAGTACTCACTCAAGGGCAAAGGGGTAGCCGGCGCCTGACTTGTGCGCCAACATCTCCTTACATATCATATCAATAAAAAAAAACTGAGGTAGCCTAAGTGCCGCCGCCTTTGGCAGTAATTGATATGAAACGCTCCTGCTTCCCAGCTCAGCACCCTATCAGATAAGCCAACAGAGCGGCGATTGCTTGGATATTGGGGAAATGTATCCTCCTCCTGCAATGGATCATAAGATAAAGCAACTTACAGGACGCAATTGCAGCGCAACAGCTGCTTCAGGTGTTTTCAAGCGTGAGTGGCATAGAAATCCACCTGACCGCGGACGGATATGTTATTCCCGTTGTTATTGCAGTTTTAGCTATATATATTATGTCATGTACTTGATTTCAGTCTTTGGAAAAACTGCTCTTTCCGCCATTAAATGTCGTACATCAAGACTACTCTCGTAACATTCATGATCTATGCCACAAACATTATTCGTGGTGGGTCAGGGTGTAGAAGGTGTGAACTTCTAGAAAGAATGGGAGTAAAAAAAAAAAAACCTGGAACACGAACGTAGTTACACATACCTGTGGCAGATCGGATGAGGTGGTACGACATGGTCATGTTTTTTTTTTTAATGAAACGCAAGTTAAGTGAAAACTTAGAAAGAAAGAGAAATTTTCACCAAATGGTGCTTAAAGTATGGCTCTCTTCTTTCGTGACACATCGAAACACATTTTGTACTAGGAGCTTAACTAAATGCATACACTGAAAAATAGAAGCAGCTTAAATAACTTCCGTCGGCAGGCCATAACATCAAAATATTTCGCTGACGTTGTGGGAACAAGTGAGTTTCTCTACATCTTAATCAAATTGAGTGCGAAATCTGGCCCGGTTACCCGTTGAGCAGTTTCTTAAACAGCACACATGATGTAGCGCGCCGATTTGTGGTGCGGTGTATCGCAGAAAGCATGGTGTGGCGGAAGAATAAGTACCATCGCTAAACTTTATGCTTACCAAAAAAGGAAAATAGCGTATACTGACGGCAGGAAGAACAAAAGGGTATCAATTTCTAATGCGCCCATTTGAGAACTTCTCACTTTAACAAATTTATTCATGCAATGACATCGCAAGTAGTGCAAAAGCGTTTACCTTCCAGGCGTCTTGGTGTTCCCCATTTGCCGCTTCATCCGCCCAGACTGGCTTATCTCCCTTAACCTGCCTGAGGGTTAGTATGAACGCAAAGGATAGCACAAGAAGCTTCATACTGACTTTCCTAGATGTTCCGTCGGTGGATGGAGCGCTTGGGGACTAGAAACTTCGACATTTATACACGCCAATTTAGAGCCTTAACAATGAGCTAACGTGTGAAAACCATCGCATCGATCTATTATCGGCAGATTTGGCTTCCGGCCTTGTTCAGTGGTTGAGTCTACCGAGTAAAATTAATTGTGGCATCACAATTATGCTGTAACTATTCGGCCTTCATTTTTACGTGTCCCTGCGCTATAGGTCTCTTGTACTATATGAATGTTCCTTGATTGTCTTCTTTATAGGAGTAATTCTTTAAGGACACGTCATGCCACCCATCTTTATGGTGCAGACACAGAGCAAGACATGAGGAAGCAATCTGTATGTGCACTTGTTTTCGTTTAAACGATCTTTGCTTTTCAAGGACTTTTCAAGGACTTCCAAATGGCATTAGCAGCGCAAAGGTATCCGTAAGGCCAACTTCAGCGAAAATTTGATCGCACAAAAACGCTAGTTTCTCAGCGAAGTGATAAAGAATATCTTGCTTGCATAACTTCATGCTAGAAAAATTTGCGGCATTTTCACAAATGATTGAAAAATAGCAGTTTCTTAGGTAAGATCATTATGTTGCTTCCAGTGCCATTAGCAGGAGGTGACCCTGGACTAGGGCGTAAGCTCTAAGGTCCAAGGTCATCTCCTGCCATCAATCAAGAAGTTATATGATGCATGCAAAATCAGGGGAGGGAGACTAGAAGATCTCGAAGTTATCATTCTGAATGTACATCATACGCGCTTCCACATCCTAAAGCGCGGAATAGTGGAGCGGTTGCCGCCACCTTAGCATAAATCTCGCATATAGCGTCCTGGTAAGAGAGTGTAGACGTTCAAACACAGGAACAAGACACAACTCAGCTACAGAGACGCACCAACTAACCCGTACACAAGCAGGTTTACATGTGTGTTATCCTGGCTCCTCCTTTCTGTCCCTGTTTGCACGACTGCCGTGATCCATCACGACACCCTGCCAGCTAGCTCAGCCCCCTTCCACTACAAGCGCATGGCGTCCAAGGAAGAGCAGCGCTTCGCTGTCGATCCTTGGTTGCAGTAAAAATGGTGACGAGCCTGAAGCCATCCAACTTGAGGTACTGACGCCCCAGTGACACGGGCCAAACTTGCACGGGATAAACTTTTCATTTTAGGGGCGAAGCTCCTGAGGGTGTGAGTCTGTCCCTCCTCTGTAGTTGTAGTAGTAGTAGTAGTAGTAGTAGTAGTAGTAGTAGTAGTAGTAGTAGTAGTAGTAGTAGTAGATAGGTAGGTAGATAGCCACGTATAGTGGAATGTACCCACTCCACGTCATAAAGATGACGATGACGCAGTATAGTGGAAGGTACCCACTACACGTGATAACGAAGACGATGACGCTGATGACCACGAAGTATAAGCGCGTTCCAGACCACACATTCTCTTTCTGCCATGGATGAAAACGATCGAGCTTCGCCCACTCATCATCATTCACTTCGTGGATATGGCGTGTTTTTTTTTTCATTTTCAATCACATATTTATTTCAGACAACCATTATACCTAGTTGCCCAGGGGATGGGCTTAAAGGCAAAAAAGTTTGACAAAGCGCCAGTGCCCCGTGTACATACATGAATAACCAGTTATACATGACAAAACAAATATGAATGTATACCATAGAATCAAACATTGCGATTATTCCAGAAAGCAACCCATTAGGCGCAAGAATATGTACATAATTATAATTAACACATGAATAATAAGGAGAACGACTTTTATATCGTCATACTTATGCCGCGCCAGGCGGCACATTTTCTTCCATTCCGAATGCGCGAGGTGGTATGACGTCATACGTGAGGTTCATGCTCAGGGGTTGGCACTCCGGTAATGCGTTGTTAAGGATTCGGCCACGCGCAGTACGTCATGATGAGAACCGCCATCTGCATGCTTCTCCAGTTACATGCAGCTAAATGATATAAGATAAAAAAAAGCAAAATTCGGCATGTGGACGCCTGACCTATTTTTCATTAAAGTGGCGAGTTGGGCTTGTTGGTACATATTTACGGAACACTACAGCGCAAAAAATACACGACGGTCGAAAGGTCTGCCCTTTCTGCTGAAAAGTCTGCCCACTCTAAGCTCGTTAAGCGAGCTATTGCCACGTCGTGCCTGAAGAACGCCCTGGGCAAATCTTGCCAACACTGCATTTCTGAAGCGTTCGAGCGTCAAGCTGGTAGGCTGACAAGTGCTGGGTACCCTAAGCCCCTCCTTATTTCAGTCGCAGAGGGCCTGCTCAAGAATATGCGCTATCGCCCACAATTTTGTGAAGCGAGCGCACCGCGCAGGCAGAAGGTAGCCGTGATACCTTATGTGCACAAGCTCTCGCACAACTTGAAAAAAGGTGGCCCAGCGGTACGACGTAAAAGTCGTGTTCTCAGCACCAAACAGGCTGTCTAAGCTCTGCAGAATGACTGACCCGGAGGCAAAGACGCTGCAGGTCTGTGGCACAAATCACAGGCGGCCCTTTGTTGATTGCGCAGAAGGGGTGGTTTATGAAATTCCCTTAAAGTGTGGAAAAGTGTACGTTGGGCAAACTGGGAGATGCGTCAACGATAGGCTAAGGGAGCATGCAAACAATATAAGAAACGCGCGCAACGGAAATGAATTCGAGGGCCTCTTAGCTAGTCATTGTACAACCTGCCAGGATTGCTCACCCGACCTTAACTACACTTCCATAATCAAGAAGAGCAATACACGTATCACCCGCGAAATTATCGAAGCAGAACGCATTGCAGATCTGGGGGAGGGTTGTGTTAGCGTGGCTTCTATACAACTTAGTGATGATGAGATGGCTTTTCTACGCATGTGCAGCAAGTGAACTGTGCGTCGGGCAGTATAAATACATGTGCATTTTCCAATAAAGGTTGTTGAAAGATCAGCGCGTGTCGTCGTCGTTTGTGTTCCTTTCGTCCGTCGTGTATTTTTTGCGCTGTAGTGTTCCGTAACTATTTTTCATCGCTTTTTCTTTCTTCCTATAGCACTGCCCAGGGCTTCCTCCTAATTTTTGCTTTCCTCCATGCCGGGAATACAACCGTCAACATCTTGGTTGCTACAGGCAAGCACGACGGTCATACCTGAAACAAGAGAACAATGAAAAGCGACCACAAAATGTGGCAACGTAAAAAACAAGGGACCTCGCTGAAGGATGAAATTGCCATATCCGAAATGGCAGATAGCTGACATTCCGCGTTTGGCGCCATAGTAGCGGAGCCGTCAAGTTTGTATGAACTGTATCAGGGGGGCAAATCAGTTGGCAACCATCAAGATCAATCGTAGGTTAATTTAAAGCATAAAAGTGCATAATAAATCCCCACTTTCAAGCACATTTGTACCAGGCAAACTATTCTGTAAGGGCAGCCAAAGATGTTTTTTACCTCAGATCAGGGGCGTAGCCACAAATTTTTTCGGGGGGGGGGGGGCACCTCCTTCATTTCGGGGGTTGCACCGCCCTGAAATGGTCATTTTTCGCTCTGCATGCTATGGCGAAAAAAAATTTCGGAGGGGGGGGGCACGTGCCCGGTGTGCCACCCCTGGCTACGCCACTGCCTCAGATGGCAAACTTGATGTGCATGAGTTAAAAAATAGTTTGATTGAACCATACTTCGTTTATTTAATAAGTTGAGCTTCGTAATTGTGCAGATGTAAAAGTCAGTCCGTTAACTACACACCTCTAGAGGCGAAGCTAGTGTAAAACAGAAGAGACGATGATAATGCCAAAGTGACGTGATTCAGTCAAGCCGGGTTGACATTACACGTTTCACACTAATGAATCGGTATTTAAGCATCCATTGCACACGGGTGAGCAAATAGAGCGCTGCTAGTTAGATTTTTCGTGAAGAAACTAGCATCACCTAGACTTTTGTGTAACGAACTTGATCTTGTATCTTTAGGTTCACTATTGCACTATTATACAACTGTGCGTATACTTTGGTGGGAAAAGAAAACAGACACATCGCATCAGTCCACCCCCCTGAAGAATGAACAACGCTATTTGAAACAACATTTTTGCATAAGTTCGCGGCTGGTTGCCGGGCACCAGACAGGGAATCTGTCTGGTGCCAGGCAACCAGGTAGGCTATAACAGCGCTTGTATTGACAAGCACGGTTGACTCGAAAACAGCGTTTGTCAGTGTTTTGTCCAGTGCTGCCTATGCAGGGTAGCCTGCCTGGAAATTTGATCACGTGGTACAGTCAGCACTCTAAGGCAGGACGCACACTGCATAGATCAGTACATAACCAACAGTGCATAAGAAACACGCTCATGGCCTTTTAGGCTGGTATTGTTTTACCTGATCTCCAAGAAAGTGGCAGCAAGCTATCACCGTGCCTGCCGTATTATCCACCACTGATAAGCTGAGTCAGCTTTGCTGCCGCAGCCCTGGTGTAGGGGAAACGTCGTCAGGGCCGTCCTGAAACGCTCCCCTGAATATGACAAATGTGAAACAGGATCCCTCCCGACGTGTGGCCTGTCGTATGTGCCAACGTACTGGACGCTGCCCTAGTGAACCAACCAGAGAACATAATGCAAATCTAAAGAATGAAAAGGGGCTCTGTCTGCGTACCTTTCTGCGCGCGGCAAGACCAGCAAATCTCAACCACGGTTCCGCCAGATAAAGATTCTTGGCAAAGGAATTCACCAAAGTGCGCCCGATTAGTTCGAAGAGTTGTTATTCTGAAATTATATTCTTTGAAAGCCTTTTAGGTAACTCTGTCATTCAGCGCAAGCGCACGTCGCGATATTTGAAACCGGAATTGCACCTGGAATAAATCATTTGGCAGTACAGCTAGTGCTTCTTTTCATTCTGGCAGCATTTTAACGCTAATTGTTGCATACCAGTGGGAAACGTCGCCCATCAAGCACATTAAATGACTTTTGTTACAGTTATGTGTGCATGTGCTCTATTGTAAATGGCAGTGGACAGGTCTCTAGGAGAATATGTCTTAACGAGTAGGCGCCACCAGCTGTGCTTGAATATGAGTCATAAGCATGTTATGAACTTTTTTCATTTAAGAAGGAACAATGTATTCATGTCATAAATCTTTTTCCGCATAGCGTGAACATGTGCACTAAATTAAGGCGCTCAGAGCAAAATGTTCAAGCAGCGCAAAGACGGCTTTTGAGTTATTTTATCAGGCAATCAAGTTCATTGGTACGTTGTAAGGAATACATAAAAAATGAGAGGTTTCTAAAAGTTGAAGATTATCCCTTCCAGCACAACTGATGATATATTTAGAAGTTTTGACTATCCGATCTAATTTCCAATCTGCTATCATCACTAGGTGGGCAAGCATTACACACCGCTATATTTAGTATACGTGGCTCTTTCTTCGATTATTCAACGAATATTATGAGAGGGCTCTAGTAATAGAATCTCATGCGTCACTGCACATCAGACTCGATGCAATAGAGCTGCTTCACCCTCCACTTGTTTTAATTTTTAGCTACTTATGCGCTGACGATTGCAAATCATTGTTAAGCTGAAAAATCA
>JALIZH010027026.1:0-19900 GCA_030522465.1 Rhipicephalus appendiculatus
GAAAATACAACACAAAGGGTGCCGCTAGCACGTCTCTTGCGGGCAAAAGGGCTCACGGCGACACGTCGCTGAGAGAACGGTTCCCTCGCGACTACGCTGCGTACTCGCACGATCAGTGACCAAAAGGGCCCGATCGCTCGAGCAAGGCGCAAACTCCGCTCGCGTTGGCTTCGATAGGTACGGCTCGGCGTAGTAAGACCACGCGCGAACACACCGCACCGCTTTTCGGCCTAGCGTTCGGAAAAGAAGGCAACGGAAGGTAAGCGTTCGCCGCGGGCGCAAGGCACCGTTGGCGAACCGTCCAGGCGAGCCCCAAGAACAAGGGAGCTGACGGGCGATAAGCACGTGCTTACCCCACGCTGTCCAGAGAGATTCTGACTCCCGCCGCGCGCGCAAACGTCTCGCGAGACGCGAGACTCGAGCGCGGCGCCACAGTCGAGAATCGGCGCCGGGTGCGAGGTTAGCGTTACTCCCGCTCTCCCAGAACCGACGGACCGCGGAGGAGGGGGAGAGTCATGCGAGGACATGGGGACGGCAGAAATGGGCGGAAAACCCCGCGCAATGGCGACGGGCTAGCCTCAATCCCCACAATCCCGGCCGCGGCGGTCGCATTTCGGTGGAGGCGAAATGGTAGAGGCCCGTGTACTGTGCGATGTCAGTGCACGTTAAAGAACACCAGATGGTCAAAATTTCCGGAGCCCTCCACTACGGCGTCTCTCATAATCATATCGTGGTTTTGTGACGTAAAAACCCCAGATATTATATTATTACACTGAACAAATTGACTGGGGATACACCAACATAAGTATAAGTGTACCTCAGGCTGTCTATATACGCCGCCATTTCATGGTTACTATGATGTTCACCTGCACCCTCAAAGATTTCATCAGGGGCACCACATGGGTTCGGCCCTGGGTCTTTCCGTGTTTTTGATTTACAAAAGAATTACACAGGGTGTTCTTCATGACTGAATACACTTCTTTTTTTTTGCAAACATGCTACAACCGTATGGCAACTATCGTCTTGACAAACGAACTGTCCGTCTATGGGGAAATAATTCGCTGCTACTGAAATAATGTCACAATTACTAATTAAGAAAAACTTTTTCATTACCAACTTAAGTGCAATGGATTATACGAAAAAATCTTAGACAGTTCTATATCGCATACTGAACGTTTTCTTTTTAATTCTAATCACACGGGATATTCATACTGCTTAGTGCTCTGTAAACACTGGGTGCGTGCGCCATTTTTTTGTTGGGCACCGTCGCGGAATCGTCTGCTAGCTTCTCCATAAGGAGAGGCCATGGAGAGAGGCTGAACCGCTGTCGTTGGCGGAGCTTTCGTGCGCAGATGTTACGGTTTCTTTCTTTCGTAATCCAGCGCCGAATGGTAAGTTAACCCTCCTGTACTGCTACATATAGAAAAGAACGCAATATCGGAGCTCTACGTGCGCTTCAACACTCATACGGACGGCAGCTGCACGAGGCGCATCGCTTCGCTAAGCCGAACTGCTGTTCTCTAGTGGCGTGTGCTTCCGATCTGAGGTAGGCGTTCAAGAAAAGTGTTCATTGCAGAGGAGATGCGGCTCTAAAACTTGTCAGATGACCTTGCGCAGCAATACATCTTCATTGTATTTCCCACTGCGACTATAATAACAGGTGTCTCATATCGAAACCATGTTATTTCAGCGTGACCTGTGCAACGCTGTGCTGCATTCCTCGACTAATTTCTTTAGCCACAGGTATCTTTACACCCTTCGCAATAGCGTGTATCGTACTTTTCCGAAATAAACAAGGCATGGACCCATAAGAATACGCAGCGCTAAAACAGCACAAGACACGGCGAAAACAAGGACGGGCGCTGTCAAGTCAGCGCCCGTCCTTGTTTTCGCCGTGTCTTGTGCTGTTTTAGAGCTGCGTATTCTTATGGATCCGTACCAACGAGCTCGCCTCAACACCCTCTTAAGGCATGGACATGTGCATGAGTGGTGCCCCACAAAACCAAACAAAAATACTGATCGCGCGTTTTGACTGTATACGGAAAGAGCGTCCCGAGTAATGCTCTTTTAATGCGCGCTGCTTGTTTATAATGCTTTGTGGTCGTAATCTATCACGCGGATTTAGTGTTGTCGTTCTGCTTTCTTGAACGCTATACTTGTGCGTTCATTGACTTATATTTTTAAAATATCGTGCTCTTTGCATTCGCATGCCATGGAGGCATGCATTATCGCGCGCCGTGTGCTATTGCGAACAGCATACAAGCATACAAGTGCCCGCGATGAGCGAAAAGATCAGGACGGTGATGTACCAGACAAAGAATAGCTCCATGCATAGTACGGCTCCGTCACTGAGCGCTGCGTGTTCGCAGCGCATGCTGACCGAAGGTAGCAGAGGAAAAATAAAAGCGGAGTGTTAAGAGGGTGTAAAGCGAAGGGCAGACGTGGCGTGCGGAATACGTACTTCGGCGCTCACAAAGCGGGCACACACTGTCTTGCGAAGCTTGCAAAGCGGTGGCTGTGTGAATCTTTGCGATCGGGTCTCGTGTGCCGGCACTGATTTACCACGGACGCGGGCAGCAGTGTCAGGGGCTCTGCTTATACACATGTAATTAGTAAGTCCTTGCTTTCGTCGACCTGCAACACCGACAAGCTAATGTTAATCAATCATGCTCCATCACGCGTGCGCGATGTCGGCCGTCTATTTTAAAATGCATATATCGTAATATATTGCTCTGCATGTCTAGCTGCGTTGCAGGCAAGCAATTAAATTGCACTGGTAAATAAGAACTGAGGTTGCAGAGCGCTTTTGCACGCGCCAGTCATTTCGGAACCTATACACATTGCCGATCTTGTTGACGAAACAAGTGTGCGTCGGTATGTTCGTTTCTTCATTCATGTAACAGATAAATTGGATTAAAATTAGTCCTTCGTTGTTCCCGGCATTGTCAGGGCTCCCTAGTTGCCTGAACAGCGCACGAAGCATTGGGAAGTGATGACTTCACAATAGACTTCAACGTAGACATAGACTAATTATAAGGTAACAGATTACTGTTCCCGGCTTAAATAACGTATCCAGAAGAGTATTGATTAGTTGATCTCTACTAAGTTTAAGAACTGACTGGATTCCAAGAAAAGGCATACGCGTGAGAGGGAGACAGAAAATTAGGTGGGCAGATGAGATTAAAAAGTTTGCAGGCATAAAGTGGCATCAGAAAGCACAGGACGGGTTGATTGGCGGAAAATGGGAGAGGCCTTTGCCCTGCAGTGGGTGTAGTCAGGCTGATGATCATGATGGTGATGAAGTTTAAGAAGCATATAAGCACTAAACATCACACACAAATAATACAATTGCTACATATAATATTAATGGCTCGATAGTTTCTTCTCTCACTTCTATTAAACATTTCGGTGTTAACATTTAATAGAACCTAAACTGGTCTTCTCACGTAAGTAAAATTGTTAAGAATGCTAACAGAGCTCTCGGTTACTTTTGTCGTAACTTACATCTTGTCTCTCCATGAGTGAAATTACTAGCCTAGAAAACACTACTTCGCCCAAGACTAGTGTGTGCATTCGCCATTTGGGACCCACCCCAAGTTAACCTGAATAAGTCCATCGAACTAGTCTAAAACCGCGCAGTTAGATTCATCTGCTCAGATTAGTCATACACTACCCTTAAAAGTAAAGTACGTCTACCTAACCTAGACCTATGCCGCAAGATTATTACACTCTCCTTGTATCACAAACTCTATTATACGTTTCATTATAACTCTGCCATTCGACCAGCCCATCGTACTTCAGCCCATACAAGTCACCACAAGGCCGTAGTACCCACCCTCCCTCCTTTTTCGCTCAGGCAGCCAGGGACTGGAACGATCTTGCCTATGCTCAGAACGTCACCCTTTGGTTATCACTAACAATTATCACTAACGAGCACGCGGGTATGAAGGAGTCCAACACTCTCCGACCCGTTGAGGCTTTTGTGCTGAGCAAAATTACATACTGCCTGCCGTATCTACTCTTAACGACAGCTGACAAGACCACGGTGGACACACTCCTACGGAAGGTGCACAAGATGGCTCTCGGCCTCCCGATACGCACCTCCACGGAAGACGTTTTCGCCCTGGGACTCAAAAATACGCTGGAGGAGATGGTGGAGGCCCACCTCACCGCGCAGTACGAGAGGTTATCGCGAGCACCAGCCGGTCGCCATACTCTTGCAGAAACGGCCATCCGTTACACCCCTACATCATCTCCCAAAACCAATATATCCTCCGTTCAGAGAGCGCATCTTAAAATTCTCCCCATACCCAGGAATATGAACCCCACTTATCACACTGAAAGGCGGATGGAGCGGGCCGAGGCCCTGCACAACCGCTTTGAAACTAAAAAGAAAACGGCGTATGTTGGCGCTACCGAGATACATGGAGGCATGGGTTTTTGCGGTCGCTATGGTGAACAATGCAGGGCAAGTCATATCAGGAGGATTAATCAAAACAACTAATCCAGAGGAGGCAGAGGGCGGCCATCGCCTTGGCCATAGCCAACACTGCCGAAACACACATAATCAATGTGTCACGAAGCTAAAGGCGCTTCGTTTTTGAGCAGGAAAAATATGACGTAACGCTCATCGAAAGACACGAGGCCGCTTGTTTACGAACAAAACGAACACTTATATTTACAGAGCACAAGGACAGACAGCGGACTAGAATGAAGCATCTAGCATACAAAAGAAAACATGCGTCACACAAGGCGATAAGTTCGCAAGAAAGTTCACCCTTAGGCTTGAAAAGTCACGGACGCTGTTGGGGGCAGGGTCAAGTGCGGTGGTGATGGCTTGCGACGGGCGGGCACTACAGAAGCGAGAGACGACTCCAGACGCGGCGGTAGACGCCGGACCCAGAGGAGGTCATTGGCCGGACGCCCTTTCGGCATTCGCCAGCCAATGCTTGCTGGTCACCGCGGAGTCGCAGGAGGGCTTGAATTGCGCGTCCTTGCGACGATCCCAAGACGCCGGCACCGGGTACAAACTTGAAGTGGTGTCAAGTGGGAGCCAGCAGCGACCTGCAGCCAGGTACGTGGCTCGCCGCTCTCCCGCTCCCTGGACGCCGTCTTCTCCCGGCCACGTCTGCCCTGCTACTCCGCTCTTCATTCTAGTCTACTCTTCCTAGCCACCGTGGAGAGTGCTCATTGGTGAAGGCTTTCTTGCGTCTCGTGCAGCAGGTGCACAGTGTCATCTTTGTCGTCGTCTTACAGATACGGTCACACTCCACTCGCGCACATCATTACACAGTGATTCTAAATCCGCTATTCGCAATTATTTTAAAGGGCGAATTTCCGCAATATCTAATAAAATTGTGAATCAGAACCCTAAACATCGCACTGTCTAAATTATTTGGGCACCAGCCTACTCTTCACTCCCCGGTAATGAGGCCGCCCATAATCAGGTTGGAGCTTTCACCTCCGGAGCCCATGGCCAACCCCAGACTGCCACGGGGAATGAGTTAGAGGAACTTAAGTGGTCGAGATGCGATCGTATGGTGACGAATCACGAAATTGCGCAACATTATAGATTGACCAGACTTCATTATCCCCCTGGGCACGAATCTCTAATTAAATGGCAGGAGCTCGTGTGGAGACCACTCCACACGGGCTCCTTTTCCACACCAATTCTCTATTGTCACATCTATCCCACTACATTTACACCTCACTGCAACCTTTGCCGAGCCCCTAGGGCCGACTTCTTCCACATACTTTGGGGGCTGTCCGAGTATACGTGTGCATCGCAGCCCGCAGGGCTTGCAGAATTACTACGACGTAGCAGTGGGAGGCCACACAGCTCAGCTCCGACCCTAACGAGCAGGTCTGGGTCACGGGGCGGGCAGAGGCAGCCGCCAAGGAGCAGGGGCTCCTGGCCGACTAACCGTCGTCGCCTCGCGCAATCGAGGAGATTTCTTGGTTTAATAAAAATTATGTCCTGCTCCTTCCCTCAAGCGTTATCCACCATTCTAATACGGATAAATTTAGAAAAAGCCATTGAGTCATTGTTTTATTAACCTTATACTGTTTGCCCACACCCTCATGTAAAGCCCTCTGTAGGAGGCCTTTTATGTATATTAAATAAATAAATGAATAAATAAATAAATACAGTCCACCTCTGTATTCCGGATGAATGGCCGTTCTTTTTTTTTTTTTTGCTCTTGATTTTAGTGGGCTGCATATTTATTCAAAAAATCGTCCCTTCCTCGCCGGAGGAAGTTCCAGTGTGACGTAAAACCGCGGCTGCCTCTCTTGCGCGCCCGTCGAGCTCAGTTTCAGTATCGGTGTATTGTGTAGGTCATGAATATGTCAAATAAGGGATGACTATTTGAGTTCATAAATTATGAGCATGGCATTTATTGTGACACCCTACAATTTTTCTATGTAAACAACTGCCATCAAGTTGGTATACTCAGATAATTAAATAACAAGGTTTTCTTAATTGGTTCTTGTCGGAACTATTTCAGCAGCGTTCAGGTATTTCTAGCTCGTCAGAGAATTTGAGGGCGAAGACCGCGCTCGAGACAAAAGCACGTAGCCACAGCTGCCAAAGCTCGCGTCGCGTTAAAGGAACACTAAAGAAAAAAAAATTTCCTTCGAAAAAAAACCACTCCTTCACAATAACAAAAACAACACACTTGACGCGAAAATACTTTTGGTAAGCGCAAAAAAGAAAACACGGGTTGGCGACACCACCTTGAACTTCCAGCCCCAATCACCGTTACGTCGTAGATTTTGACAGCGTTTACAAGGCGTACGTCGTTCCTAATCGGTAAATATGAAGTACCTTGTCCTCTGAGGGGGCCAGACTTAAAGTACAAAATTGTATCAAATTTAGTTTAGCTGATGTAGCCAAAATACGAAAAATACACCTTCAAATCCGTGACGTCACGCGCGAAATTTAAAAGTAGAAATTTAGCCTGGATTTTCTGCTTCATTAATGAACATATGATAGTGAAATTAAAGCCATCAGAGTTTTCACAGTAAAATACATTAATCTAAACCGATTCATTGTTTCACTTCAGTGTCCCTTTAAGAAGTGAATGGTGGAAAGTAGTCAGGCACAGTTAGAAAAATAGCGAGGCAATCAATTAGGGATGGACGTGTTTTAGGCGTAGCACAGCTGTCGATCACCGCACACGTAACCGATATGTCGGAAGGAGGCTCTTCGCCACGCGCTGGCATGGTCCGTAAACTTCTTCGGGTTCTCCCTACCGGCTGCAGTTCGTTTTCCATTGATGCATGTATAAATTCAGTAATAAAAATTATTTACTTCTTAAAGTTACACATTACGCCTATTAAATTTGCGTTGGTAATCTTCAAGGTTTTTTTTTTATCCAAACTGACCTTTCGTTCGAGGGGGAGAACGACGCTTCCCTTCTAGCAAGTTTCCCACGGCTACCAAGCTAGCCATTGGATCATGCTACACTGTACCGTAAGTGTATGTATGCTGGGCGTATGCAAGTCTCAGGATCACCACAATTATCGGTGCTACGTCGTCGGCATTGTGTGATGCACACCGACGTTCCCAGCCTTGAAAAGGTCTCTGCGCTGACGTCACGAAAGTTCCCGCTTCTGAACTCTCACATTGCATGTTTTTGTGGGAGAGTGATCATAATGTCCTCCTGCAGCACCAATATTTTGCAAATTAGAAGAACATCCACAGGTTATCTCCTTACTCAAATATTGTTCTGCATCTGCCGCCAATGGCGGAGTTTTATAAAAACGCTTTTCTGTAGCCCATTGTGCCTGTTTATTGAGTTGCTGAGTTTCTGTCAAGTATTCTTGCCGTAGCTATTAACTATCTCTTTTGTCGGTATCCGTGCAACTCTGCTTCCGTTACAGCACCCAGGAAGCACAGCTCTATTTTAGCACGAGTAACGAATATTTTGGTCTTACCCCGGTAACGTTATGTATATGGAATTTCAGAAAACTTCAGTGTGACCCAATCTTTTCAAGATTAATCAATGGTGTGCGTGAGCGGACAGCGGCTGGCTCTGTTTCCCGATAGAATATCGTTGACGCAGGCATCCCCATTCACTGCACAGTCGCTTTCCAGTGAGCCGAACACTGCGTGATAACCTGCTTGTAGTCGACACAAACCACTTCAGTGCGCTACATTTACAGCCGATAAAATTCTGAGCAAGATTTATCCAATTTAACAGAGAAGTGTTCTGGTACTGCTAGCACGCATCGCACAAACCGGTGATTGACGAATTGTTGGCGGAACATGTTCCCAGCGCACCCGGTGCTCTTTTCTACAAAGCTTCCTATGAATACACAATGGGGAACTCTGGCGCTAGCGTCTATGTACGGGAGCTCCAACGCATGGCGCTTCAGCCAGCATGGTAATTAGGGGTAGTACACGGATATATCTAACCTTTGTTCTTTCGGCTCCGTGTGGTCTGCATCCGCTTTGTCGCAAGACGAAGTTCAACAAACGTACAGCAGTCGCACTTCAGCACTTTGGCCTTTTTAGGCTCACCAAATCTATTCGACTCACGAAGTTCACAATGGTCCATTCTTTTATTCGAAATAAAACCAAAAGACAACAATAACAAAGCCACAAGTGCGTTCGAAGCCTGCAAGCACGAAGATTAGGCAAATCCGTGTATTACTCGTCATTCCCATGGTGGCTGAATGATGACAGCGCCAGAGCTCCCTCTAGTAAATATTGTAGAAAACTCTAGCTTTTTTCGACACTGCTTCCGCCATGACGTCGTCACGTGAATACTACATCTACTTGGAACAATGAACAGTCCATCGTTAAAAAAAAAGTCACAGTTTCACCGCAAGGGTGAATCAATGAATGCGATAGCAAAAAATTGTAATGTTATACGAAGTGAGGTTGGCAGCTAACTCTTTTTGGATCCGATCTCACGCAACTCTAGAAAACGCTTGTTTAAGAGAATTCTCTTCGCGTTGAGAGCGCAGCACGCAGAAGGGTACGCCGGCCCGGCCGCCGAGAAGGGGAGATGAGAAGGGGAGATAAAGCGCGCGCCCGCGCCCGCGCTCGTAAAATCGAACGTCGCCCCCCCCCCCCCCCCCCACCTCGTCCGCTGTCGGCCGCCGAGAAGGGGAGATAACGCGCGCGCCCCCACTAGTAAAATCGAAGGTCGCTCGAGGGACCCCCCCCCCCTTCGCGTCTTTTCACGCTCACGAACGACCGGCGGGCCCGGTTATATATATACATATACATATACGGCAAATGACGCCGACGCCGACGCCGACGCCGACGGCGAAAACCAGCCGCGAGTGTCCATATAATTGTTATCGCAATAAAATAGGCGAGTGCTTGAAAAATCGGTTGCTCGTCCCTTTGGGCCTCTTTTAAGGCTTTATGGAGCGGCATTACGACAGACGATGCAAGCCTGCCTCAACAAACCTCGGCTCATTTAGTGAGCGACGTGCAAAGTGGTTTATACGGCTAAACATGATGAAAACAGTCAACATGATATTCGCGCGAGGTAAAAAAATTGCTTGACATGCTTTTTTTTGCGCATTCAATAACGACAAGGAAGGTAAGGTCATCATCAGTCTGACTACGCCCACTGCAGGGCAAAGGCCTCTCCCATGTTCCGCCAATCAACCCGGTCCTGTGCTTTCTGCTGCCACGTTATACCTGCAAACTTCTTAATCTCATCTGCCCACCTAATTTTCAGTCTCCCCCTCACGCGCTTGCCTTCTCTTGGAATCCAGTCAGTTATCCTTAATGACCAGCGGTTATCCTGCATACGTGCTACGTGCCCGGCCCATATTCATTTCTTCTTCTTGATTTCAATTATGATAGCCTTAACCCCCGTTTGTTCCCTGACCCACTCTGCTCTCTTCCTGTCTCTTAAGGTTACACCTATCATTTTTCTTTCCATCGCTCGCTGCGTCGTCCTCAATTTAAGTTGAACCCTCTTCGTAAGTCTCCAGGTTTCTGCTCCGTAGGTAAGTACCGGTAAGATGCCGCTGTCATATACCTTCTTCTTGAGTGATAGCGGTAGACTACCATTCATGATTTGTGAATTCTTGCCGAATGTGCTCCATACCATCCTTATTCTTCTTGTTATTTCACTCTCATGGTTCGGCTCCGCGGTTACTTCCGGTCCTAAGTAGACGTACTCCTTTACAACTTCCAGTGTCTCGCCACCTATCGCAAAGCGCTGTTCTCTGCCGAGATTGTTCCACATTACTTTAGTTTTATGCATATTAATTTTCAGACCTAATATTCTGCTTTCCGTATCCAGTTCAGTAATCAGGAGCTGTGATTCGTCTCCCGCGTTACTCATCAATGCAATGTCATCAGCGAATCGCAGGTTACTAAGATACTGTCCATTAATTCTTATCCCTAACTCTTCCCAATCTAGGGCCCTGAAAACCTCCTGTAAATACGCGGTGAATAGCAATGGAGAGATCGTGTCTCCCTGCCTTACACCCTTCTTTATTGGGATTCTCTCGCTTTCTTTATGGAGGACTACTGTGGCTGTAGATCCGCTGTAGATTTCTTGCAATATGTTTATATAGGCTTCGTCGATGCTCCGATTCCGCAGTGCCTGCATGACTGCTGATATCTCCACCGAAACAAATGCCTTCTCGTAATCTATGAATGCTATGTATAAGGGTTGGTTGTATTCCGCGCATTTCTCTATCACCTGATTGATAGTATGAATATGGTCTATTGTTGAGTAGCCTGTACGAAATCCTGCTTGATTCTTTGGTGGATTGAACTCTAATGTCGTATTAATTCTATTAGCAATTATTTTTGTAAATAGCTTGTAGACAACGAACAGTAAGCCGATCGGCCTGTAACTTTTCAAGTCCCTGACGTCCCCTTTCTTATTGATTAAAATGATGTTGGCATTCTTCCAAGATTCTGGTATCCTCCCCGTCAAGAGACACTTCGTATACAGGGTAGCTAGTTTTTCTAACACAATCTCTCCACCGTCTTTCAACAGGTCCGACGTTACCTGATTCTCACCAGCGTCTTTGCCTCTTTGCATTCACTCTAGGGCTTTCTTTACTTTTCCTGTCAATACTGGTGGGATGTCAGATTCCTCTGGGCTATTACTGCTTCCTACGTTATCATCCTGATGCCCTCGGTGGTTGTATAGATCTCTGTAGAACTCCTCCGCTACCTCAACTATTCTATCCATATTGGTAGTGACTTTGACTTCCTTGTCCCTTAATGCATAAATCTGATTTTTGCCTATGCACAGTTTTTTCTTCTCAGCTTCGAGGTTTCTTCCGTTTTTTAGAGCCTACTCAATTTTTTCCATATTATACCTTCTTATGTCGGCTACCTTACGCCTATTGATTGACTTCGAAAACTCCGCCAGCTCTATTTTATCTGTTGCATTGAGACTTTCATGGTTTGACGTTTCTTAATGAGGTTTTTCGTCTCTTGGGATAGCTTGCCAGTGTCCTGTATAACGACTGTACCCCCGACTTCCTTTGCGCACTCCATTAATGATACTGGTCAGATTATAATTCATTGCGTCAACGCTAAGGTAAGTTTCCTCGGTTAGAGCCGCGTATCTATTCTGAATTGAAACTCTGAATTCACGTACTTTCCCTCTCAGCGCTAGTTCATTTAATTGGCTTCTTGCGTATCAGTTTCTGCCGTTCCTTCCTCAAGTCTAGGCGAATTTGAGATCTTACCATTCTATGGTCACTGCATCGGATCTTGTTAACTACTTCCACATCATGTACAATACCCGGGTGGGCACACATTAGGAAGTCTATTTCATTTTTATCCTCGCCATTAGGACTCCTCCAGGTCCACTTACGGTTAGAACGTTTTCTGTATAAGGTATTCAAGATTCGTAAATTATTACGCAATAATTCACAAATCTTGAAGGTAATGTAACAGGGTTTAAACACCAAGGTGTTTGGTAAACTCCAGTGTTGCCAGTAGAGATATAGATAACAGCTTATGCACTAAATATGCTTGGTTTTCACCGTGGGAACTCGGGACCATACTCTCAATCTACGTGACAGCTGCTCTGCAAAATGTACCTAAGGTCTGCGTTAAGTAAGGAGGCGTGATATGGACTATTGGACTGCATGTCACATTAATAAACTCATTGGAGTACCTAGACTGTGTGAGTACACAGTCTGGGCACCGTTTTCTTAAACACTCTGCAGGAAAATTTTAATTAAGAGGCTTTACAAGTGCGACACAGGACGCTGAACGTGAAGCCCTTTTGTTCGATGTGCTAGGGCATAATTGGTATTTTTTATTTGTTTTGTTTGCAAGATACTGCAGGCCCAATTAGGGCCCTTGCAGGAGGAGCAAAAGTGAAATCGGAAAGGTAATGCATAGACATGAGAACATCGAAAGAAAAACGAAAATAGATATCTTGCCTTATTTCCAAAGTCAATAGCAATAAAGCCATGAACAAGAGAAAAAATAGTAAGGAAAATACAAAAAAAAAACGCACAAAAAAAAACAAGACAGATAACAGAGCGCAATCCTGAAGGTTTTCGATTGTTCCTGTGCATTGGAGTGATGACATAGGCAACAAATTCCAATCGATAATTTTTCGCGGGAAAAACGAGCACTTGAAAAGGTTGGTTTTGGTGATATATGGTGATAGTGATTATTCATGCTGATGCCTTGTAGGTCTTGATGTCAGTGGCGTTACGTAAGGTTCAGGTTTTAAATGGAAGAGAAATTTTATTCTGTCGAATTCCCGTCTTAACTGTAATTTTTATTCTATGATTCATTTGTTGAGTTGGAGGGTCAGTTTGACGATATTGCCACGCGCGTTTCTTATTTTCACTTTGCTCTATTCGGTTCTTCGCCCTCAAAGTCTGTCAGCAATGCTCAGCGCAAACCGCGCCTGATTGTTCTAGAAGCTTCGCGATTACTGTAGATCGTTTTGTTAAGATTGCGCGCAAGACGCGAACACTCGAGCTTATTCCAGAGCTTGTGCGACAACGAGTGATAAGACTGGAATATTCTATGACGCACGTATAAATGCCGACGCGCTTCACTGCTTGCCAGTTGATCGACGGCCGACGCTCTGCTCGCCGCTATCAGTGCCAGCGTGTATTGCTGTAATCTTGCTTTCTGTTTACCGGCCACAAGTTCAGCCTAATAAACAGTTTCATCTTGGACACGTCGCCTGCTGCCTTCGTCGACGTCACACCCACGTGACAATATTTAGAATTAATAAATCGTACTGATTTTCTTTGGATAGATAAAACGAGGCCCCCAGACAATGGCGAATGACATGGCGAATAGCGGATGATGCTCGCGTGACCGATATAATTTGTCGAATACGCGATGTTGACATCTGAGCCAGTCAGAAAGAATGCAAGGGAACAGATGTAGCGGTCCCTTTGTTCAAGCGCAATTCTTGTTAGGCTGTCATATTTATGGCGTCGCTATTCCTCCGTTCACAATTTGCATTCATGAGGCTTCTCATGTCAGCTGCTCACAGAATGCCTGAAAGAAGCCGCCGCTCACCCATTCCTCACTTGAGCTTCTACGAACAAAACATGTTCTTCAATTTGTAACCTAAAAAAAAAGAACTTTTCCTAGCGAGCAAGAAAATAACTTGCAGATAGAACGAAGTGTTGAAATATAAAGCGTGAACCTGCTTTGAAATGCGCACAAACGATTTTGCCTGCGTCCTGGTTTAGGGAATTTAATCGTCATGTTTATGCCCTCCTTGTGCGCATGCTATGGAAAGGCTCACGCGAACGGTTTGTCCAAAATAATGAGAAAAAAAAGTCCCTACATAGCCGCATAGTGGTTGCTGGAAAAACCCAAGGCAGAAGGTACTCTGCCAAGTGAAACACCGCGATTTTAGGCCAGTACGCGATCTCTGATTTTGTAGAATTAGTGTCTTGAAGGCAGAAATATTGTTTTGTGCAGTCTTCAAGTACACATGCGGGCATGCACGCACACATACACATACACACGCATGCACACATGCCCAAGAGCGTGCTCAGACGAATACAAGCACGGGCTAACGCACCAACGCTTGCAGGTGCACCCTGACAAAAGCGCAAAAAGTAATCCCAAGTGACTGAGATATGCTACTGCAATACAGCATACAGCGCTGTAGAAAGCGCCTAAGCAATTGCACCAGTGCGAAGAGGTTTATTTTTTTAACACGAAAGTGTTTTATGCCGGGAATCCACCACGGCTCCATTGACGTATTTCTGTGACGAATATGACGTTGCAAAATATGGACTAGCAGATGGCAAAGAAAAAAGCTTACAAGAAAAAGTTCTGGCACCGGGAGTCGAACCTACGACCTCTCGCTCCTTAGCGCGGTGGGCGAAAGGACTCGGCCACGAACCGTACGTTATTCGGAGTACTAACGGCGAGGTATTTATATACAGCATTTACTGTCGGCGGTACTCGGAGATCGACGACTTCAGCGTGCTTTCGTTATGACTAGCGCGATGGCGCGATGGCGCGATGGGCGCGAGGGAGGGCTTTAGAGGTCGTAGCTCTGCGCGTTGCGATGCGCGCGCGCTTATCTTGTGATCGGGGTGGTTTGTACGTCTTGTGCTGGCGTTGAAGTTCCAGAGAGCACGAAGGTCACTTCGCTTGCTGCAGCGGCCACCTCTGCGAAAGCAGCGCGCTGCTCAGATACATAAAAGTAACTGCAGCAATTGTTAGTTCAAGCTCGCCCGTGTACTTAGATTTAGGTGCAGGTTAAAGAACACCAGGTGGTCGAAATTTCAAGAGCCCTCCACTATACGGCATCCCTCATAATCATATCGTAGTTTTGCGACTTTAAACCCCAGATATTATTGCCAGTTCTCACTCGTCCTGTGTACACTTGTGTGCTCGTTTCGTGTGTCCTTCTTTGTGTTTGAGCAGCACGCTTTAAGTGTCGAGCTGTGGCATTTGTTAGTTCGAGCTCGTCCTGTGTATGTTCCTTTCGTGCGACGTTTCTGCTTGAGGAGTGAGCTGCAAGTTTTGAGCTCCATGCCGTTCTTCGCGTGGCATTACAATTTGTCGCTATAGCATTCATTCCTTTTGCCCTTGCGGCGAAGCAATGCGCAATAAATGCTCAACAACCTCTATGAAGACACGTCTAACTTTCGTGTTTTACCGATTCCTATAACAGAAGGATCAGTTATGTTTTTGTTTTCTAACTGAGCTACCACGCACATTTTTTGTGAATCCGAGACCGGGAGAAATGTCACCGGCTTGGCTGAAACGCGCTTCGGCTAGTTGTTACATATTAAGGTTAAGCGTTGGGCTAGTTGGTGCAGCATAATTCATTGTTTCACAGCGCATGGAACAAGGACGAACAAAGAGGAGACACACACAGAGCTGAACTTACAACAGGCTTTTATTTTCCTGATTTCTAGAGCGTGGAATTATTAGGAGCGAAGCTCCTTAGGCCGGCACCCCGCCGTCGCCGTTGAAACTCCCTGGCACGGCGCCAGCTGTGGCGTCTCCCCCTCACGCGCGAGGATGAATGCGCTTTATGAGCGCTGGAACGCGGATGGCGGCTGCACGATGCGCAAAGCACTAGAATACGAACGCATGCGAAACGGAGGCAGATTAGTCTCCCTCTCTATCTTTCTTCGACTCTGCCCTCTCCCCTCAAACCGGTGACAGCGCGAAACCATCGCTTCACCCTGTCGTCCGCCCAGTGGTTGGTCCGTTGCCTGGACAATGAAACGCCGCGCGCGCCGAACGCCCGGTGCGTCCCATTTCTAAGGAGCTTCGCTCATCGGTTGTATTCGTACACGGAACAACTGCTACTTTTATTTGATTGTTTTCTGTATGGGCAAAACGGGCAGCTCGATCGGCCGGTTCATTGCCGATAATCCCACAGTGGCTTGGAAGCCATTGAAAAGCTAGTTCATGTCCTTTCTCAGTTAAATGGTGTCTCTTCTGCAATCTCGAACACCAGTTGCTCGTGCGGCGTAAAGGTGACAGAAGGGACTGCAGTGCCGCCTTGGAATCACTGAAAATAGTCCATTTTTGTGCCCGTTCATCACTAATGAATTGTAGTGCGGCACGAAGCGCTGTGAGCTCTGCTACCGTCGATGTCGTAAGGTGGGAAGTCTTGAATTTGATTTTTGTGGCTTTTATTGGTATTGGTAAAAGAAAGCTCTACGTTTTGTTCATGATTTATCATATCATGAACATGTAACCTCCTATTTCATCGTGAGTCGTACACACAGTATCCGTGCAATGTATGCTCATCGACTCTCCGAGCTCATTTATTCTCAATATACCACCGATTCTCAAAAATTTCTATCCACTTATAGTAACAATTCCACTAAATATCACTTCAGACATTCGGCATTCATTATGCCAAAGACTACAACAAATTATGGACTACAGTTATCAAACTGGCAAATTGCAAACCTTTTCAATACGCAGAAGGATTCAATGTCATGTATTCTTGCATATCACACGCCGGTAACATTCAGCAAGCAATCCAAAAAATATTTCCTTGATTGTGGTGCTCGTGAATTTCTATAACTGAAATTTTTGAATGTTTACCCATTTAGAGCTTCGTTTAGCTATTTGTTATGTTATTTCTTTATTTATTGGTTGTAATTTGTGTTATGTAATGCCATTAGTGTCGACTGGTCAGTAATATTGTTTTCCTGCCATTGCTTTTGTATTAGTTCTGTATATTGTCCGCAAGTTGTTTGACACCCTCTGATGTCACACGCCGCTTCCTGCTTTTCTGAATTCCGCCACACCAACTGGCAAGCAAAACGCACCATGCAACGCTGGACTGCGCGTGTCACGACAGAACGCGCTGAAAAAAAAGAAGACTGGCGGCTCGAAGGAGCGGCACGCGACTACAGGCAAGAAGAAGAGGTCGACGAGGTTCGGACTAGCTAGCGTCGGACAACCCTTGCGAAAAACTGTGTGTCTTCAGTTGACGGGCACAAGTTCGCCCTAAATAAATAGTTGTTTTAGCATCAGGCGCTGTATTTGTTCGTTACAACTGGTGGAGGTGCTGCGTATGATTCCAAGCCCACCTTAGGCAAGGGAGCGTAGCCCAGATCCCTCAAGATTGGAGCCAGAGGAATTGACTCCTGCACACCAACGCACGAGTCGCCGCCTACGGGGTGAGCAGCCCGAGTTTGGCGCCCTCTTCGATTCTTCGAGACCAGTGGAGACCGTAAGCTCGGACGCCACTACGATGGCCGCCCAAGACACGCCTTTTCCATCGCATATCGTCGTGGATCCACCCCGAACACCAGAGGTCTTCCACGGTGACATTTTCGAAGATTCCGAGGACTGGCTCGATGGCTTTGAGCGCGTCGCCAGGTTGAACGGTTGGGACGAAGCCAGGAAACTTCGTTACGTCTACGTGGCACTGCAAGATTCTGCACGTACGTGGTTCGAGAACCACGAAGCGTCCTTATTGTCGTGGGACGACTTCCGAAGGGAGTTCCTTGCCACGTACCCAAACACGGAGCGCAAAGAAAAGGCAGAGGCCGCTCTTCAGGCGAGAAACCAACGGAACAACGAGAGCGTCGCCATGTACATTGAAGACATGTCTTGACTCTTCCGCCGAGCCGACCCGAACATGGCTGAGGAGAAGAAGTTGAGGCACCTGATGCGCGGAGTGAAAGAGGAGCTTTTTGCAGGCCTGGTGCGCAATCCGCCCCGTTCTATCGCTGAGTTTAGAATAGAGGCAACGATGATAGAGAAGACACTGCAGCAGCGCGCGCGCCAGTATAACTGGGACGTAGGCGTCTCATCAGTTAGCGCGGTGTCAACAACCCTCACGAGCAACATCGACCTCTTGCGGGAAGTGGTGAGGGCTGTCGTAAGGGAAGAGCTGCAGAAAATGCACATGACTCAAGGTACTCCAGCGATACCTTCACTTGCGGACGTTGTCCGCGAAGAAGTGCGGCAAGCAATCTATCAACCCCAGCCTCAGGTTCTGCAGCACGCACAAACGGAGCCTCAGCCTCAGTTATCGTACGCGCAAGTAGTACGACAGGATCTCGGACGCACGAAGCGGATTGGCATTGACTGCCGTTATGTCCCCGACATTTTCCCCTAATACGCCACCACCCTTGCCGGAAGCAAGACCACGTAAGAGCGATGTATGGCGCACTGCGGACCGGCGGCCCCTCTGCTACCACTGCGGAGAGGCAGGTCACCTTTATCGGGCGTGTCAGTATCGTCGAGTGGGACTGCGTGGCTTCCCAGTCAATGCACCCTGCCCGCGGAACGGTGAGCGCCCCTACGAAATCGAAGAGTTTTTCTCTTCGCGCCATACGCCTCAGGACACCCAGCAACGGGAATCGCGGTCAGCAGTACCAATGCGCTATCGGTCGCCGAGTCCTCGTACGTCATCAAATTTCCGAAGACCAACGTTCACCTAGCCCGCAGCGGGAAAACTAGAGCCAGCGACCTGTGGAGGTCAGACCGCTGATACTCAGAAAACTGAAGACCCTCCATCGCTAACCCGACGAGACGACGGCATTTACGCAACTACAGGACAAGTGCAGTAATAGTGACGTTACCTCCGAACTGCTAGTCACCATCGACGACGTCGAGGCTATTGCGCTAATAGACACCGGTGCAGACTACTCCGTGGTCAGTAGCGTCCTCGCAAAGAAGCTGCGAAAAGTGCTGACTGAATGGACCGGACCTCAGATACGTACCGCTGGAGGGCACTTAGTCAGCCCCGTGGGATTATGCGCCGCAAGAATAGGAATAAGAGGATTCAGGTACGTCGGCAGCTTTATTGTTCTTCCCGAATGTTCCCGTGAGCTGATTCTAGGCATGCACTTCTTGCAAGCAAACAATGCAGTCATCGACTTGCAAGAATCTCAAGTTTCTTTTTCTACGGAGAATGCTGTCGCCATCTGTCACACGGAGCAACCAATCGTTTCACCTCTCCGCATTGTGGATGAAGATGTGACCGTGCCGCCACGCTGCAGTGTGACGGTTCTTGTGAAGAGTGAAGTTCTCCGTGACTGCGATGGACTAGCAGACGGAAACATCGGAATGCTACTAGAAAAGGGACTATGCGTGGCAAGAGGTCTGGAGAGCCTTCGTGATGGATGTGCGGGTGTTCTATTGACCAACTTTGGCAATGAGCTGCAGCATGTAGCGAAGGGAACATCTGTAGCATCCCTGCATGAGTATGTCCAAGTCTCGGATGTCTGTACTCTCGATAAAGCTTCCGAGACAGTAGAAAGTGTACTTCAATCAGTAGACATTGACAGAGAGCTCTCATCACCACAGAAAGAGCAGATTGTGGACCTCATCAAAGGATTTGCGGAGTGCTTTTCCACTTCGTCGAAAGTCGGACGTACTCCCGTCGCAAAGCATCGCATCGTGGTCGAAGAACACGCTAGACCTGTTCATCAGCGTCCATACCGAGTAGCGCCAAAAGAAAGGGAAGCCATCAAGCAACAAGTGCAGGAAATGCTTAAGGACGACGTGACCCAGCCATCCAATAGTCCATGGGCATCACCTGTAGTGCTGGTCAAAAAGAAAGACAACACTCTGCGGTTTTGTGTTGACTACAGAAAACTGAACCTCGTCACGAAGCGTGATGTTTATCCACTTCCGCGGATCGATGATACCTTGGATAAGTTACGCAACGCTCACTTCTTTTCATCATTGGACTTAAAAAGCGGATACTGGCAAATCGAAGTTGACGAACGAGATCGCGAGAAGACGGCGTTTCTGACACCCGACGGACTATACGAGAGAGAGAGACAGACTCTTTATTAGAAAAACAGAGATTTTTGCCGGCGTCTATATCGCGCTGACATGCTACTCTGTATAGGGATGGGTAAGGGGACTAAAAGATTTCAGAAGAGAGGGAATAATATATCTTGTACTAAGTTGTAGTCGCATTTTTTGTGTTATCCAATTACACCACTCTCTACATGTGATTTC
>JALIZH010027027.1:0-28231 GCA_030522465.1 Rhipicephalus appendiculatus
AGGGCTTACCCAGTCTGTTGGTTCCTGGACCTTTTCGATGATTCCCGCTTGCTCCATGCGCCGCAACTCTTCTCGCAGAGGCTCTTTTAGCGCCAGGGGTACTCGTCGCGCCGGTTGCACCACTGGTGTGGCCCCTTCATCCAACTTGATTTTATACTTGTGAGCAACGCACCCAGTGCCACGGAACAACTGCGGGAACTCGTTGAAAATGTCGTCCTCACCTGCCGTGTTCACGACGTCAACTGACCGAGACACTAGTCCTAGCTCCTCGCTTGCAAGTAGTCCCAGTATGGCAGGGTTTCCTTTTCTGACAATGAAGAAGTTGATATCGCTTGCTCGGCCGTTTATGACAACGCTCAACTTGGCCACTCCGACATGCTTTATAACATGACCGCTATAGGCGCGAAAGACCGAAGTGCTGGGGCTCGCGCTTGCTTTTTCTTTGCATCTTTGATAGATTGAATAAGGCAGCAAGTTCGCCTGAGAGCCTGTGTCTACTTTAAACCGGACAGCTTGACCGCCCGCATGCGCGTTGATTAGCCACTCTGTTTTGCTGCCGAAAGCGTCGACACTGACGTCCAAAATACTGAAATCGTCGTCGTCTTCGCGCACATCATGCACCTGAGGGCTTTTTCATTTTCTTGCAGCACACCGCAAAATGGTTCGTTGTTTTGCACAAAAAACATGTCTTCCCAAAGGCTGGGCATCTCCCGCGTTCGTGGAACCTGTTGCATCTGCTGCATTTGGACCCAGTTGAATTAGGGTGTCGCTTCACTATCGCCACTTGCCTTGCTGGCTGTGCCCATGCTTGATTCGGAGGTGCTGTAACATCTGCGGCTTTACACAACTGTTCTGCCTTTAGCGCTGTCAGATTCTTTTCACCAATCATCTTCTCTCGTAATTTGGAGTCATTGGTGCCGAAAACAATCTGGTCGCGGATCATCGAGTCGACCTGTAGCCTAAAGTTGCAGTTGCGGGCTTGCTTGGCTGATACGCATGCGCAGACACCCTGGCTGTTACACCCTGGCTGATACGCATGCGAGACACCCTGGCTGATACGCATGCGCAGTTTGCAGTTGCACATGGCACGCTCGATACAGTCTTTGTCTTCATTGCTCCTTTTTTTCTGTTTTTCTTCCTATTTTTTCCTTTATTTCTCTCCCTTTCTATTTTTCGCTTGCTTCCTCTTTTTTCTCTTTTTATACGTGGTTTTGCCTGCGTTACGTCAAGCGACAACAGCACATGACAACCCGGGTCCTTAAAGGGCTGCGCACTTAATATCATCATCAAGGTTCTCAAAGAACAACAGGAAGACTTCCCTTGGCACGAGCGCGTGCTCAGTGTACTACAGATGGCTATACCTGGTTTTGCCTGCGTTACGCCAAGCGATGACAGAATACGACAGCCCGGGTCCATAAAGTGATCCGCACTCAAAAGATATGAAATGGCACTTCAACATGCGATGATGGCAAAAGATTGCGTATAGTAGGAGAATTAATGAAACTTTTCT
This sequence comes from Rhipicephalus appendiculatus, assembly GCA_030522465.1. Lineage (NCBI taxonomy): Eukaryota > Metazoa > Arthropoda > Arachnida > Ixodida > Ixodidae > Rhipicephalus > Rhipicephalus appendiculatus. The sequence continues at coordinate 1,511 of JALIZH010027027.1, forward strand.
TCACAGTTCGCCGAAGGACATCCCAGAACAGAATAGCATCTTTGCAGCTAACAAAGCAATGTTCTATTGTCCCCGGCACATCACATTGACGGCACTTAAGAAACAAAAATGCCTTTTCTTTTTAATCATGTTTTATATAGGCAGTGTTTCAGAATGTAGTTTATAGAATAATGTTTTGAATTAGGAGAGATATATAGTTTGCGCCCTCGTTTCAGCCCATCATGGCGAGGAAGAAGGGGAGTACAATTAACGGTGCAAAGAAGGAGGGAAGAGCACAGTTAGTTAATCCTTATGTGCTGGTCAAAATTAATCTGGATGCCCTCACAATATACGACATACCTCATTATCATATCGTCGCTTTTTACACGTAAAAGCCAGAGTTCCATTTTTATTCGAATAAAGAGACGAGAAAAGCGCAATCAAACATGGTATTGCTGCTGCTAAGCTGATCAAACATGTGTTCTAAGTGGCTTATGGGGTGACGCGACTTCATAATATTCATGTGTAGTAATCCTAACCTATTGTCAATCGAAGTAACCTGTTAAAGCAGCAATGACATCATGTCCAGATTTTTGCATCCACGAGTAGTTTCGACCCCTCGTAGCGATTCGCGACCCAAAACGCAACTGAGGGACGAATAACTCTCCGTTTTAGTCATTTATATCATCGGTATCTAGCGCGATTAAAAACGGCCGGCAAGCCCGCCATTTTCAGCGCTGGCAGCGCTTTCTCACGGTCACCTCCAGGTCGCGCCCTAGCTGACCACTTCTCCACAGAAAGGAGTGACGTGAGGCTCAGCTGCTCCGCTAAAATTTCGTCTTTTAGGCGCACACGTTCAGTCATGCCTTGTCACCAACATTGCCGTCGTCGCCGTAAAAAATGTGGACTAGTGTTGAATACCACAGTCTGGAGCTTGTAATCACCGCGATTCGCGACGTCGCGAATCATTTTTGCTTCGATCGACCCTTTGCAGAACAGCGAACCCTTTGCAGTATTGGCGTGCGCAGCATTCCGGTATACGCAGAGGGTTCTATGAAATATCGGTATAGGGAATGCACACCAGTGGAGAAATAGAATACGTTAGGTTTCTACAAAAAATTGGTTTCTACAAAAATAAGCTTCGCCGTTAAGAGTTCAACGCGATAGCGATATCCTGTCCCTAGTGCGTACTTCAATCACTTAGTGCATACTAGTGATGATAGTGAGTGAGGTAGCATGCTTTGAACCACGAGCAGTTATGAGCGGGAACTGTTTTCGAACTTGCTATGCACCCACTACGTGGTCTTAAGGGATTACGCACCGTAACGTGTGCCTTTTGTAATGGGTGGCCGGCTTTAAACCACCTTGTCATTATGATATTCACATCTTCGGACGCCCGATGGCAATGTACGCTTATTACATGTTGTATTGTGACGCCTGTATACAGGACGCGTGTGTTTGTAAAGCATGAAAGTTATTTTCACTGCAATTCCAAGCAGAGGAAGTTATTTTATGTGTAATCCCAAGCAGAAGCGTGGCTGTGTGGTAGAACACCTGATTGCCACGCAGACGGCCCGGGTTCGATCCTCATTCGGGCCCGGAAGTTTTTTTATTATTTATTTTATTTGCATCTTTCTCGATTTTTCGGTCACGGACAAGATGATGATTTTTCGCTCACAACCAACGACGACGCCACCGACGCCAACACCGGAATTGCTGCGAAACGAGCTCTTTAACGCTATCACGTTAATAACAATTCTGTGCTTCCCAAGTTATTCTTTGCTCCTCCGGATAAGTGGGGTACCTATCCGGCCTATCACGGTTACGGCGGCAGTAACCCGGTACTATAACGCGAGCAGAAAGTCTACGGACGAACTAAACTTCACTATCAACGATATCTGCGTGTTACTTGTTAGCGATGATATTTATCTATACTCTACTGTATTCTGATAGCTTGTGGTCGTGTTAGCGTGTACCAAACGTGTAATGAAACGACACACTCATTGCGCTTTTTCCGCGCTTCCAACTAGACGACTGCAGCGCACAACGGTTCCCCAACATGCTGACTGGCGAGCACACGTCGAATCATGCTCTTTTCTTTCGCCTTTCTTTTATTGGTGGTTTGCGTCTTTTAATTTCATGAAATCATTCAAAGTGGTGCGCCGAAGATCAGACATGAAAAGTGAGATCATTTCCAGGCATCGGCACCAGTCGGCGCCAAGATAAGAGCACTCGGATCGTGGGCGTTATCGCTACTAGCGCATCGTCACTCAGGACGATATGTGTGGAATGATTCACAGCGAACACGTAGCACTAGTGTCGATGTCGCAGGGCACTCAATTTCCCCTTGAGCTTTCATACGCCGTTTGCCGTCGAAATAAAATCATTTCCATGTAACGGACGCCATTCAAATTTGGCCAAGAAGACCTATGCATACCGAGCAATCGAATGAAGGGCACATCTCGATTTTGAAATTTATTGTCAGTGCCCCTCTAAGGATGCATTGCTCGAACTCAAAACTGACGCAACCAATTCTCAAGATATATATATATATATATATATATATATATATATATATATATATATATATATATATATTTGCAGGTGGAATGTTTCGCACTTTTTTTTCAGATAAACTTTCGTGACACTATGCACTATATCATTTTTAGCACATGTACTTACAAGCAGCTGCTGTTTTTTTTTTCTTTATAAATAAATGCAAGGCACTTATAATGCATATCGTCTTGCAGTACTTCGGCCCCAGACAAAACCGAAGCCTGGTGGTTGTCCCAACCGTTTTCGGCCTCGGCAACGCTTTTAAACATCTGAAACAGTCTATGTAGATCATAGTGCTGCCCACATTGTCTTGGACACCAAAGCAGCCTCCCCAGCTTTCCTATTATGCAATAAATGTGTTTTTCTACAGTTGTCGGCTTGTATTTCAATACATATTAAGAAATTCTAACGCATGTTGAAAGAAGGGACAAAAAACAAAAGAATATTGAACACGGTGTGGTTCAAAGTGCGATGGATAAGGGTAACTGTTGCGTTAGGTAAAGCGTGATGCGTACTGCGGTCAGTAGAACAGCGGTGGAAACAAGCAAACTCAGCTTTTAGGCGTCCAGCATATTACGACGCGAAGAAACTTTCTGTTACTAATTTTATTAGTAACGAAGCTGTTTAAGCTGCCGTAATATGTATGCCGTATAACTATTTATAGACGGATCACCAATGGTCCACTAAAAAAAGTAGGCAACAGTTAACCCAACAATCGGGTAGGCCATAGAAATTGGGTAGGTCCCACTACTCACCACTAGTCCACTAAAAAAGAAGAAGCAAATGTTATCCCAATGCTAGGGAACGGGAAAGGCTACGGCGGCTACGAGAAACTATCTTCATCATAAACGGGTATGTGCCACGGAAATTGTGTAAACCCCACAACTCACCTCTTGTCTACTAAAAAAGAAGAAGGCAACCGACACCGTGGTGGCGAGAAACTATCATCATCATAACCGGGCATGTGCCGCATAAATAGGGTAAATCCCCCCTACTCATCATTGGTGCACTAAGAAGGAAGAAGGCAACAGTTAGCCTAACACTAGAGAACGGGGCAGGCAACGGTGGCTGCTAGACGACCCCCCGAAGCTATGGGACGCCTACGCCAACGACGACGTGCCCGTAGATCTATATGAGAGGTGCGAACGTTTGGTTTCAGCGCGAGTTAGTCTCTGGTTGGACATCCATGTTTGAGTTTCTGTCTCTGGAGTTTAGACATCCGTGTCGTGTCTGCGACTGCCTGTAGTTTAACTCAAACCTCTCTGCGCTGAGAATCAACGCAGAAACAACCAAGTAATCATGTATCTAAAGCCCAGCAAATACTTAGAAGCAACCTAAAAACAACCCTCTTCACATAGCGAAGGCCCATAAACATCCTAGAAGCTACCATGTTAGTATTCAGAATTGTCCAGTTTCGCTGCCTCAAGGCTTGCGCGGCTTAGTCATTATATAAAGCTTCGCCATTTCTTAAATGCGAAGCATTTCTTTGCGTACTGTAAGCATTTTGTGTTTCTATCTACTTATCTATCTATCCATCTATCTATCTAGCCGCCTACGTCTGGGTGCTCTCGCGATCGCCTCCTTAACTTGGGGTAGACCAAAATTTGTATGGGAGGGCAAGAGGTATTGACAAATATTTCTGGCTGGTCATGACATGAATAACGTAAAATCCTGTCGCGTACGTCGTCAAACGCTTTCCTGCAGACACGTGTGGCACATACCCGTATACCACTGGCCGCGGTATGCAGGTATGCATCACAGGCGTTTGACTATTTATATCTACGCAGGAACAGTGAGGACAGACATAAGTAATTTAAATGCGAGAGCGTTAAGAAAAGCTGACGTCGACAGCGTTGACCCGACGAATGCAAATAATAAATATCATGTTCCCAGCAGGAATCTAACCCAAGGAATCTGCGTGGCAATCAAGTATTCTACCACAGAGCCACGCCAGGTCACGGAACTGCTTTGCAAAAAGACCCTATGCAGGCGTAATGTTGGTGAAACGTCAATAGTGGTTCCAGTGCTGGCTATATGAATTTATAAACATTACATATGTACTCCTATGAGGCAGGCGTCATGTCGGGTTAGCGTCAATTGTAGACTTAAGCGGCATCCACTGTAGTTGGTCCACGAAGCACTATTCAGGGCTACCATCCTCGCAAGCACAATGCTACATATGATATTACCGCTTCTGGTGTTGGTAATACCCACGTTTCTGTTGGCATCGTTACGCTACTGTAAACAACTGGTTACATGAAAGCTATGCGACTGTTCAACATCATTACAGTGCGCACAACATTTGTACATATTGTAAGCACAATATTCACAGCATTTGTCCTTCATCTTCGTCACCTGTATATAGTCATCATCACTGTGAGCGTCTTCGTTCGAAGGGTTGGTTAGGCGACTCTGTCGAATAAACGTCGTTGAGACCACAGCGGTGCTGCTGTCTTGCAGAGTGGTGGAGGCTGCTTTCGATCCCCAAGTCCTCTACGACGTCGAGTTCCCCCTGGAGCTTCGTTCGGGTCGCCGCTTGCTGCGCCTATCCGCTGTCGTGGCCCAAGAAACGCTGCCCGGACCATCCAGCATCTCCGCCCAACCACTCGCCCCCGCGTGGACCGTCACCGCTCGCCAGCGGGACCCACCCATCTTCACCGGTCTTCCACGCGACGATGTTGAAGTATGGCTGAAGGAGTACGACATGACAAGTGTGTATAACCAATGGGACGAACCTCAAAAACTTCGTCACGTCGCCTTCTATCTGTCCGACGTCGCAAAAACGTGGTATTTTAACCACGAGACCAGCTTTGCTGATTGGCCTACCTTTTCTCACCAGATCCGGCGAATTTTTCGGGACACCAAACATCCACTCTGAAGTTTCGAAACGAAAGCTGGACGGGCGCGCCCAACACCCAGGGGAGACGTACACTTCGTACATCGAAGACGTCCTTGCCCTCTCTGCCTCCGCGTGGACTCGGCGATGACAGAAGCTGATCGCGTTCGACACATCCTTAAAGGGATAGGCCAGGTCGCCTTCAATGCTCTGGCTGTCAAAAACCCCACCACTGTCGAGGACGTCATCACCACGTGCCAGCATCTTGATGCACTACAAGACATCCGACTGCACCCAGACGCCTGTGACGTCCGGCCTTCCTCGGATGCGGATTTGCGTACGCTGATTCGCACTCTGATTCGCGAGGAGCTTCAAGCGCAAGGGCTGTCATGTGCGCCCGCCCCTCGGCCTCAGTCCTCGTCTGCAGGACTGCGCGACATCATCAAAGAGGAGCTGTCATCCATGGCTTGCGCTCTCACATCCGACACTCCACGCCCCCAACGCCGCCCGCGACGTATGCGCAAATCGCTGCCATGCCACCTGCCTTGGTTCAGCATGCGCATCCTGCTCCTGCTCAGCCCGCCTTAGGAGCCTTTGCACCACGTTCGCCTGTCCCAGCTCCTCCTGCGTTTTACGGCCCCTGGCGCTCGTCTCGCCCTATATGTTACTATTGTGGCATTCGGGGCCATATTTCACGATTTTGCCGCAAACGCCAGCAGGACGAACGCCGCTGCTACGACGCTTACGAAAGGGATTCGACGCCCTCTCCTAGCCAGTATCCGCGCCGCCCTCCAGCACGTTCTCTTCTCCCCGTCTTGTCCACCCGACGCACCTCGCACCTACCATTCGGGACGCCGCCGGTCCCCCTCCCCTCTGCGACGCTCAACATCGCCTCTACGACCGGCCGCCCCTATCTCTGACTACGGCTCGGAAAATCTAGCCGTTGCAGCTTTTTGGAGGGAAAGCTGCATCGTTCGGACAAATACCAACACCTCCAGAGGGCCCGGCAAATTTGTTATTAGTGGATGCTGAAGGGGTGCCTATTCAAGCATTGGTGGACACGGGGGCTGCTATTTCTATTATTCGTGCGGATTTATGTTCTCGTCTGCGTAAGGTTACCACTCCTTACAATGGCACTCCCTTACGTAGCGCAAACGACTTTGAAATACGGCCATCAGCACAGTGCACCGTTAGAGTTCTCATTGATGCGATCCGGCACCATATTCAATTCGCCGTGTTGCCTTCCTGCGCATATATGCTTATTTTAGGATGGGACATTCTTTCTGATGCTGCCGCTTCCATCTCTTGTCGACAACGACTCGTACATATGCGAGAGACTGATAACATCGGCCCGAAGTATTCGTCGCGTCACCGCCTACGAACCGTCAACGATTTTCTGGTGCCACCTGGCCACGAGCACGTTATTACGGTTGTCTCAGACTTCATTGAGCATGGTGACGTCCTAGTCACTCCATCAGCCCGTTGTATATCCAGAGGGATTGCACTAGCTTCGAGTCTCGTTCGCTTCACCAACGGCACCGCCTTTCTCACGCTGTACTCAATGTCACCAATGAGCCGATCCTGCTTCCAAAAGGCACTGCTGTAGTTTGCGGCGTGAACACAAAACCTGTCTCTGTAGTGACTACGAATACAAGTGCGGTGCAGTCACGCTCACCTACAGATGCTCCAACTACTACGGCTCTCGTCAATGCAATCAGCACGGATCTCACTCCACCGCAAGCCGACGAACTACTGGAATTGTTGTCGAAGCATAAATCTTCGTTCGACGTACATTCCCCTGTTCTAGGGCAGACTTCGGCGGCAGCTCATCGTATACACACCGACGGAACTTCTATCGTCCGCCGCCACCATACCGTGTCTCTTCTAGCGAACGCGAGATCATCGACAAGCACGTTGCTGATATGCTGGAAGCAGAACATCATCCGCCCCTCCGCAAGCCCTTGGTCATCACCTGTCGTTCTCGTACGCAAGAAAGACGGCTCGGTGCGATTCTGCGTTGACTACCGTGCACTGAACAAAATTACCAGAAAAGACGTATATCCCTTGCCCCGCATTGATGATGCCTTAGATTCCTTACAAGGAGCGGAATATTTTTCCAGCCTTGACCTGCGCTCGGGTTACTGGCAAATTCCGATGCACGAGGACGACAAGGAAAAAACTGCCTTTGCCACACCCGACGGGCTTTACGAATTTAACGTCATGCCTTTTGGCTTCTGCAATGCGCCAGCAACCTTTGAGCGAATGATGGACACTGTACTGCGAGGCCTTAAGTGGAAGACATGCTTATGTTATCTTGACGACATAGTCATAATTTCTTCAACATTCGAACAACACTTGCAGCGCCTAGACGAAGTTCTGACGTGTCTCGCAGCTGCTGGTATCCAGCTGAATACCAAAAAGTGCCACTTTGCAAGCAGAATTATAAAAGTACTGGGACATCTAGTGAGCAAAGATGGCATTCGGCCTGATCCCAACAAGATTACCGCCGTTCTTCGTTTCCCGACGCCTCAGCGCTCCAAAGAGCTGCGCAGCTTTCTTGGCCTCGCCTCGTACTTCCGGCGCTTTATACGAGACTTCGCCACCATTGCTGCACCGCTTCATCAACTTCTTTCTTCGGGAACGTCATACGTATGGACGGACGAGTGCCAAATCGCTTTTGACACCTTGAAACGTGCCCTCACGTCTGAACCAGTGCTTTGTCATTTCGATGACACCGCACCCACTCTCCTTCATACTGACGCCAGCGGGCATGGACTCGGCGCTGTACTTTTGCAACGACATGAGCGGTCTGCCGAACGCGTGATCGCATACGCAAGTCGTACCCTCACAACAGCCGAGAAAAACTACACCATCACCGAGCAGGAGTGTCTCGCTGTTGTCTGGGCCATTCAGAAATTTCGACCTTACCTCCACGGCCGCCACTTCACTGTCGTGACTGACCACCACGCTTTGTGCTGGTTGTCGACGTTGAAGAATTAGTCTGGACGTCTTGGTCGCTGGATACTTCGTCTTCAAGAATACGACTTCGACGTTACGTACAAATCCGGCAAGAAACACAACGATGCAGATGCCCTTAGCCGTTGTCCATTACCTTCCTCCTCAAACACACCTGGCCTGTCGTCATCCGCGAGCGACCCCGTCAACGCGTCTTCGTCACTACATTCGCTCGCCGCTCTCAATGTGCTTCCTTCCTTCCGCAACGAGACGTTTGTGTCTCACCAACGCAGAGACGCTTACTGCCACTCTATATTACAACGCCTTCACGGCTTGTCTCGGCCTCCTAACGCCCGCGCCCGTCGACAGTTGCAGAACTTCAAGATTGAAAACTCAATGCTGTACCGCTTTGTATTCCACCCCGAAGGACAGCGATGGGTTCCCGTCGTTCCTCGTTCTGTAAGACCACAGATTTTAGAAGCATTTCACGATGACCCCAAGGCTGGTCACCTCAGTTTCCAGAAAACCTATGAACGCATCCGCAGTCGTTTCGCCTGGCCTGGACTTTCCACCTGCGTAGCGCAATATGTTGCGTCATGCCACCCCCTGCCAGCGCCGCAAGCGACCCACTTCATCCCCAGCCGGACTCCTACAACCTCTTCCGTGTCCTGACGCTCCATTTGAAGTCATTGGGATTGACCTCTACGGACCACTGCCAATATTAGCTAGCGGCAAGCGATGGATTGTCACCGCAGTTGACCACTTGACAAGGTACGCCGAGACAGCTGCACTCCCTTCTTCCTGGAGGAAATCTTTTTGCGACATGGCGCGCCGCGCGTCCTTCTGAGTGACCGCGGCAAGGTGTTTCTCTCGAAACTACTCGAAGACGTTCTCCACGCTTGTCACACCATCCATAAGACGACTTCCAGCTACCATCCCCAGACTAACGGCCTCACAGAGCGCTTTCATCGAACTCTGTCCGACATGATCTCCATGTATATCAACGCCGACCACACCAACTGGGATACCATCCTCCCATTTGTGACCTTTGCGTATAATACCGCTACGCAGCGCACCACGGGTTACTCCCCCATTCTTTCTCGTCTATGGCCGTCAACCGACATCTCCGCTCGATGTCTCCTTCTTTGATGTCCCTGTGGCCTCGTCGGCGTCATCAAGTGAGCACCTCATCTCTCGCCTGGCCGCTGGTCGCCACCGCGCCCGCCTCAATACAGAGGCAAGTCAACAAGAGCGCAAGACTCGCTACGATGACGTTCACCGCGTCGTTCACTTCAATCCTGGAGACGAAGTACTGCTGTGGACCCCAACGCGAATTCCTGGCCAGTGTGACAAGTTTCAGTCCCGTTTTATCGGCCCCTACGCTATTGTCAACCAGACGTCTCCTGTGAACTATCGGGTAACTCCCGTTATCATGCCTTCCGATGGCCTTTCCCGCGGCACGGAGGTCGTTCACCTGTCACGCTTAAAACCATTCGTGCGACGTACAGCATCGCCGTAAACAGCGGCCACGTTGGCCGCTTCCGCGCGAGGGGGGAAATTAGTGTAAGCACAATATTCACAGCATTTGTCCTTCATCTTCGTCACCTGTATATAATAATCATCACTGTGAGCGTCTTCGTTCGAAGGGTTAGTTAGGCGACTCTGTCGAATAAACGTCGTTTAGACCACAACGGTGCTGCTGTCTTGCAATATATTTAACGTTATGTCGTAACGTTTCGCTCAATAAAAAATTACAACCCAGTCACCTTGCCTCCGCATGCTTCGCATAACATCGATTCCCATGGTACTTGGGATCTGCCAATTTTTTTGTCGAGATCTTCTGCAACATTGTAAAAGCATCGCAAACGTCTTGTCTTCTTTTAGCAACAATTAAAATGTAACCAAATGATACCGCAATAACTTCGCTAGCTGGGTATTCATGCCATTTCTGTAAGACCTACTGAGGCTTAATCGGCAGGATGTTAACATGAAACCCTTGAGCACGTAAACCTTTTCAAAACAAAAATTTAAAGGCTGATACAAAACTTGTGCAGAACTGCCGTGGAAATAGTGCAGAAAACTTATTTCCCAAAAGATGCCAACATTGATACAGTTATTTTACCTCACTCTGTTTTATTAAACGTAAGCCACAGTATTCTACGTAAAAACGTTAAATGTTAATTTTGGAACCGATTGGAAAGGTTCAGAACACTTGTAAATGATGGTGTCTTTCAAATACGCCGCCGCATATTGATGCACCACTAGCTACCAGCCAATTAATGATCGAAGACATCAGCGCTGACCAATGCACTTCACATAAGACTGTCAGCTTACCGCTGACGCAGACTATCCACCTCCAGCCCCACAAGAAGGCGACGACCCATTGGGCTCCCCCTTCACGTGCACGGAAATAAGAGCGGTACTCGCCATCTTAAATTGCAACTCGGCCCCATGTCCAGATGGCGTAACTAACAAACTGTCTAAACATCTAGCAGAAGAGGACATCGAACTTCTCACAAAGCACATCAACGAGGTGTGGGAGACCGGCGAAGTACCGCCAGAATGGCGAGAAGCCGCAGTACTTCTCGTACCAAAGCCGGGTAAACCCCTTCGAGATAGGCGCGCTCCGACCCATCTCCCTCACTTCGTGTGTGGGCAAGGTGACCGAGCACGCCATACTCAACCGAGCAACCAAATACGCGGAGGAACATAATCATTTTCCCTTCAATCAAATTGGCTTTCGCCCGTCCATGTCAACACAAGACGTAATGTTAATGCTAAAGCACCGGGTACTCTCTGTTAAGACATGGGACACCAAAGCAATCCTAGCACTAGACCTAGAAAAGGCATCTGACAAAGTTAAACACGCGCACATCCTACGGTCAATAACCGAAGCGGGCCTCGGCCCTCGCTTTTACAAATACATACGCTCCTTCTTGAGGGACCGGAAAGCAACCATCCGGCTTGGATCGTTAGGCTCCAAAACGTATGAGATAGGCCCAAGAGGCACCCCGCAAGGGGCTGTCCTATTCCCATTCCTCTTCAACCTTTCCTTGAGCGCACTCGCGTGAACTCGGCACGATCGACGGCCTCGGCCATGCCTTCTACGCAGATGACATCAGCATTTGGAGTGAGGGTGGCGTCGAAGGTGTGGTGGAACGCAGATTACAGGAAGCCATCTACATGGTCCAGGGCTGCCTCGACCAAACTGGCTTGCAACTATCAGCCGCCAAATCCGAATTACTTCCTTGCAGAACCAAACGGGGCCCAAAGTGGCTCACGCCCATACCCATTAACTTACACACCGCGGACGGTACACGTATACCGCAAGTCGCCTCGGTCAGAATTCTAGGCACAATACTGCAGGAGGACGGCAGAAATAATCTCAGCATAGAGCGCATAGCAGCCAAAGCAGAATGGATGTCACATTTAATTATACGAGTTGCCAGTAAAGGAGGCGAACTATCTGAGGAAAACTTACGGCGTCTCTTCCACACGTTTCTCATTAGCCATATCAACTATGTGGCCAGCTCACCCCTGGAACAAAGGTGATGAAAAGAAATTATATCTGATCATTCGTAAAGGCATCAAACAGGTACTAGGACTACCCATCCACACCAACACTAAAAAACTCATGGCCTTGGGCATTCACAACACATTCAGCGAAATCGCCGAAGCTCAAAATATAGCTCAACTAGCTAGACTATCATCCAAAGAGGCAGGCAGGCAATTTTTACCTCACCTAAACCTCACCTCACCTTTTAGATGCGAAGCATCTTATGATCGGGGCTATGTCCGTCCCGCGTCCCGCGTCCTTCCTTCCCGCGTCCCGCGTACCACACCCCACAGGGCATGCGCGTTCCCTCCCCCTCTCTCCTCTCCTACGCTCACCCCCTTTCTCTCCTCTAGGAATCCTGTACTCTACGGAGCGGCTCCCGCGTCCCACATCCCCACAGCGCATGCGCGTCCTCTCCCCCTCTCTCTCCTCTAGGAATCCTCTACTCTACGAAGCGGCTCCCGCTTCCCATAGCGCATGCACGTCCCCTCTCTCTCCTCTCCTGCGGTCCCCGCCCCCCTGTTCTCTCCTCTAGGAATCCTCTACGGAGCGGCGCGCACGACAGGTGGTGCGACAGCTACATACTCCGCTAGGGGCGCCACGGTAGTTCCGCGGTATGAAAATGACGGAGCGCGCGCGCCTCATTCTCTCTCCTATGCAGCACCGCGATGAGTGCCCGGGCCGCTGCCGTGAAACAAGAGCGTTGATGTTTCTCCCGCTCAAGCTAATAATCTCCCCGCTGCTTCGCATCCACACATGGTTCCCTTTAGCGGGAGATGGGAAAGTTTTTTTTTCTAACTAACGAGAACGCACCCTGCCCAACTCTATCAGGGACCGCATTCTAGTACTTCGACTCCCACGTAACATGCACCCGGACTACAACCAGGGTCGTCGTAAAGCACGCACAGCCGCGCTACTAAAGACCGCAGCCGCTATGCCTGACTCGGTCGCCTTTGTAGACGCCGCAAAATACCCCAATTATAAGCACTGTGTAGCAGCTATAACTTCGCTACAAGGAAAGCTCCTCACAGCACTTACGCTCCGAAACTCGGACCCTGACCGCGCAGAACAGGTAGCAATCGCATTAGCAATGGCGAACACAACCTGCCCTACAATTTACACCGATTCCCAAACCGCGGCCTAGGCCTTCCGTGTGGGCTCGGTCTGTAAAGAAGCAGCCAGCGTGCTCTCGCGTGCCGCGTGGACTGACACCAAGCACTTAATTTGGTTCCCGGGCCGTATGGGCTCCGACGCCCACCCCCCTCGTCCCAAACGCCAACGATCTCGCTCACTTCCAGGCGCGAGACCTTACTCACCGCGTCAGGAGAGAGGGCGGCCCACGGCCCAAGGGCGAGAAATGGCTCCGGAACCAACTGCAGACCTATAACGAAATCTGTCAGCACTATCGTCTCGAACGGCGAAAGTTTCCGATCCCTGACCCTCGACTAAAACGACCACAAGCACTATCCTTCCGTCTCTACAGACAGGAGCATATCCTTCACCGGCAGTTTATGCAAGATTTATAAGCGAACTAAGGCCAGTATGCCCCCGATGCGGCATTCCGCGATGTAACTTGCAACACATGCTGTGGCAATGCCCCGAGTTGCGCGCGGACGACGGCTCTTCAACCACAGAAAAGGACTGGGACACACTCCTCACAAGTCTCCACGAGGATGACCAACTTCGGGCCGCCCAGAGGGCTCACGACCTGGCCGTCGAGTTTCAACTCCCGGTCCCGCCGTGGGCGCGGCCCGCAGACGATGCCCCTTAGGGAACATCGCCTGCTCAGGACCAAATAAAGTTATTCAGTACAGTACAGTACCGCTAAGCTATATTAGATCACACAATGCTCTGAATTGTTTAATGGTTTTGCAGCGAAGCTGTATACGGCTAGGCGAAGCAGAAATTCTTCCAACTTATCAGAGCAAAAGCCACGTGAGACCTTGAAAGAAGGGCACCACATACCATAACCACAACAACGTGAAATTTCATTAAATGTTTATTCGCGCGCTCTCCTAGCACGTATACGTCACACAACCTGTGCAAGCCCCACTACTGCTCACTGGTTCAGTAAAAATGGAGGACACGTCCGCGGGCGAAAACGTAAGTGCCAAATAAATTGGGCAAATCCCACTACTCACCACCGGTCCACACTACTGAGAAAGATTTTAATGAATGGTCGGAATTAACTCTGTGGCAGCAGGTTTCAGCTTCTCTGATTAACCATCTGTACGGAGCGCTTGGGTGGCATTTTTCTAAAACAAACAATAGTCATTTAGGTTGCGGTAAAGATCTATAATACGTGTGCATGCCTATGCGTGTCACAAGGTTTGTATAAACTACAAAATGTGTCGTGAGTGCTGTCGTACCAATAAAATGACTTGCTTATGCTGTGGCTGCCACGATTCTCTCTGTTCTGTGATTATCGACATTTCTCAAAAAAAAAGGACGTTGTAATGAATGGTTCGTCTAAATGTGACACGAGCAGTACACGAGCACGCACATAAAAAAAAATGATAAGGCAGCTTGGCACATGGGGTGCTAAGCTTAAAGGAAGTTTATCTGAGCAGCCTTCTTCGTTTCTCTTCGGTTTTCTGTTTCTTTCCTCCTCTCTGTTTTTCTTTTTCTATGTTTCGGTTTCTTTTTTTGTCTTTTTTTTTCTCTGTTTATTTCTACCTATTTCTTCCTCTTTCTTTATCTATTTCTTTCTCTTTCTTGCCATTTCTATTATTCTTCCTATTTTTCTCTTTCTCTCTTTATAATTCGTGCTTGCTTCCTTTTTTTTCTATTCTTGTGCGTGGTTTCCTTACGCTACGCGAAGCGCACTAGTTTTTTCGCTGGAGATTATAAGAGAAAATCAGTAAGACGCTCGAAGAATAACAGGAACAAGACTTCGCCTTGGCACGAGCGCGTGCTCAATATGCTACACATGGAGCGTTACGCCAAGCGATGGCGACAGCATACTACAGCACACAGCTGATGATACGACAGCCTGGCCCCCTGAAGTGCACCCCGCTTATTGAGCACCGGTACGAATGGCCACAACCACATGGAGTTGAAATTTAAGAGCTAGAAAAGTTAAGAGGTCTAAAGCCACGCCACCTGGGCAACATGTATGTTAAGAGAAGGCAATAAGCAATATATGTCAAGTCGGGAACATTTTGAAAATTCTTATTGACTTTGCAAGAGCGCAGTACAAATAAGTCTTAATATCTGCCAACAGGAAAAAGCGACTCATTTGAGCGCAAAGCCTGAAGATAAAGAGTATCCTCAGTAACACAGCGTTCTGGAAACTGATTGCATGAGCTCGGCCAGCATTGAGTATCATCTGTCTTAGAGTGACGTATCTCTTGCCGCGTTGAGGAAAGAATGGACGAGTCGCGCTTTCAGGGCTCCTTGGTTCTGCGTCATATTCACCAACTTGAGACTATGTGCTTCAGTTATATGCACGCGGTGCATTAGCACAGCATAGCAATGCATACACAGATGCAATACAATACGCTCGCGAGAGTGAGCGTTGCCTCCTGCGTCCTTTGCTTCTGAAATAAAAGCCTTTGTTACACGAAAAAACGACTAGCGCTCCGCCAAACGTAGATAATTGATAGCTTTGCTGTAGACATCGCCAGATGCGTGCGTCAGCAAAGCTTGAAATGTGCAATCGAGCAGCTGTAGTGGTGGGCTGAATACGAACAGTTCTTTATATTTGGGGGAAGAGTTGTGGGAGGGGGGGGGGCGATGGTGTATGAAAGTGGCATGAACACAATCTGCACTATTAGTTTGTTTTATTATATGCATTTTTCTTCATAGTCAGATGGTGCATGCAACTGCGAAGGTGAAGGTGCGTGACTCCGGTCGAAGTTTCAATCATTTTTTCGACATATTGCAGCACTAAAAAAAGAGTAGCAGGG
This sequence comes from Rhipicephalus appendiculatus, assembly GCA_030522465.1. Lineage (NCBI taxonomy): Eukaryota > Metazoa > Arthropoda > Arachnida > Ixodida > Ixodidae > Rhipicephalus > Rhipicephalus appendiculatus. The sequence continues at coordinate 17,301 of JALIZH010027027.1, forward strand.
AAAAGCAAGGCTTATGAAAGACTAACAACGTAACGAAGTTTTTTAGCTCGAAGTGCAAACGCCTAAGTGAACTCTAATATAATGATGGAAATTCAGCAACGCCATGCAAACGACTCTTTCCTTGTCGTGCACAGGTACTGCTGCCCCGCGCTTTTCTTTTTTATTGCGATAGCAATTATATGTACACAATCGACGGGTCTTTGCCGTCACCGTTATGTCCCGTATAATGTCCAAATTGACAACATTCCTCCACGCAGCATAGGTTCTACCAAGATAAAAGCGCACGAACGGGGGCGATGCACGCAGCTGCAGCACAGATCAAACGAGCCGGCTCATCTCCGTCACTCGGGGGGGACGTATGCAATAACCGATGGTTTTTAGCTTGTCCCGCATACCACTATACGCGTGATTCTTTGCGTTTACCAGAACACCGGGTGTGAGCTGCGCATGCGTGCGCCCGGAAAATTTGACCACGACACTGAAAACGGTTCCTTCCACTTGGAATCTATGAAGTCCCCGTCGTGCGTTCTATAGCTCGTTGGCTCCGAACTGATACTTTTATTTTCTTTAGGTTCGTGTCGTTTAGAGAGAGAGAGAGAAAAGCAAAGGAAAGGCAGGGAGGTTAACCAGGTTGCACCCAGTTGGCTACCCTACACGGGGAGGACAAGGGGGGACAGGGGAGGAAAAGAACAGAGAAGGGAAGAAGGAAAGAGAGGACAAGTAATACGCTTGCACACATAGCAGCGTGCGCGGCGCAACTGTCACAGAGTACGAGTGCCTTCGACTGTCGTAGACGAAGTAGTCTGCAGTTCATGATGTTAACGAAGGCTTGCAAGGACTGGCTCCAAGGTATCCAGAACTTGCAATGCGCTTCGAGCTGATGGGGTTGTCAATCCGGTGAGGAGTGCTCTCATTGTGCTTATCAATGACCTCAACACTGCAATGACACGTAGGTCTTTGTCGCGGAGATCATTAGCAGAATCTTGTGTCGTCTCTCTGTGGACGCGCAGTGATGGTAAGGACGGCCACTCGACATCCGCCGCCGCCTTCGTCCCTTCCGCGTCGTTTTGACTCTCCGAACGTAAGGCGTTGGCTGGAGGTGGTGGTGGCGGCGGTGACAGTGGTGGTAGCTGTCGGGAAAGAGACGTCTGGTGGTCCGCTGGATTATGACGTCGCAGTGAGGGTCCAGTTTCGGCAGCGCCATTCCTAGACCTCCGTCGGTGACGTGAACGTCGTTGTCGCTTTCTGACTATATCAGCGGCTTCTTTGTGTGTCGAGCCATCCCTTACCATCTGTTTTATTACACTCCATTCTTTCTTCACTGACGGACAGTCTCTTCATGAAGCTTCATGTGATCCGTGGCAGTTGGGACATGTTAGGGTAGTTGCTCGGCAAAATTCAGCATTCTGGTGCTCTCCACATCGGGGGCAAACCACCACGTTCCTGCAAACTCCGCTCACATGACCCATTTTCTGACACTTGTGGCATTGTAGTGGTTTTGGTGTAAACGGACGGACCACGTGTCGAAAATGTCCTACCTTCACGTGGGATGGCAAAGTGTCGCCTCTGAAGATAATCTTCACGCAGCGTGACTTTCCCAAGCGGGATACTTGAACGATGTTGGTGTGGTCACTCGCTGCATTGATCAGCATCGGAAGGTCGGCACAAGGAATGGTGATGTCAACATCGTATATTACACCAACCACCATGTCCTTGTTCAGTGGAATATGAGGTATTACCTTGATACCATCGAGGTCTGTGATGCAGGTCAGAGATAGCAGAGATGGCTCGTGTATTACGCCGACGGCCAAGACATTCTTGCGGGGGTTGACTCGTACATCCTTTATTTCGTATGGCGCCAAAGACTCAAGTTTTCTCGAAATGGTCTGTCGATTCAGGTGCCTCAGGTTGTCCGATGGCGAGACTGGCACAAATATCACGGTGTAGTTATCCGAAGTCACCTTCCGCTTCACAGTAGATGCGGTTGAGGGTGGTGAAGCACCCAGAGATCTTCGTTTTGGCTTACGATGGTAAACAGGGGTGAAGTCATCGTCGGAATCGTCACTGCTTGCCGAATACAGTTCGGTGGACTCACTGTCGGCGTCGCTGAGTTCGCTGTTTCGTTTCCTCGAGGTGGCCGCCGACGGCGGCGGCATGCCTGGAGGGTTCGCAGGCGAGTCTACTTCCAGCGTGGCCCAATAAAATACCGTTGACTAGGCGAGGAACATGAAAAATCAGCAAAAACTGTCTCCCAGTACACAAAGCGCTGTTGTTGTTGTTGTCGTTGTTGTCGTTGTCGTTGTTGTTGTTGTTGTTGTTGTTGTTGTTGTTGTTGTTGTTGTTGTTGTTGTTGTTGTTGTTGTTGTTGTTGTTGTTGTTGTTGTTGTTGTTGTTGTTGTTGTTGTTGTTGTTACCTTTGGTACGGCTCATACCCACTCCGGGGGATCGGCAAGAGGCACACTTCGTCGTTTCGTCGTCTTTCGTCTTAGCTTCGACAACAAAGTATTTGTGCCGAATCGGCACCGTTTTCGAAACACACTACAATAATCGTAATGAGAACTAACAGACAATGATGCCAAGGTAAGTATAGGGGATGTTATTAGAAGTAATAGTGATGTAAATGTGAAGAAAGAAAAGTGGACGAAAAAGATAACTTGCCACCCGCCGTGACCAAACCTGCGACCTTCGATTAACGCGTCCGATGCTCTAGGTAGAGGTTCAACGTTACAAATACCATGCTAGAATATGAGAACTGTCGCAGATTTTTAAAACTGTGAAAAAAAGGTCGGTGGCGTAACCTCTCCTGCTGCCTTGTGCACCTATACTCGATGTTCAAGTTCACCATGCAATTACACAACCATTAATAAATGTGCAACCCACCAAGTTTTAATCAATGTTGATCACTTTCTCACAACTACAAATGATTAAGGAATTTCATTTTCATATAGATGATAGCATAATATATGAAATCCTAAAAACAATTACCGTCGCTTCTCTGGCCGGTCATGAGATCTGTTTTCAGTGGCTTCCGAGTCACGTAGGAGTGGCGGGAAATGAAATCGCAGACAAATTAGCCACTTCAGCCCACAAAAAAATTCACCTGACATCAGTGCCCGTTTCTTTCTCAGAAAGCAAGAATGTTCTTTCCGAACTGTGCCACAAACTGTGCAAGGACGCTTGGTTTGATGAGCATACAAAGACTTCACTATTATATCAAATAGATCCGTTTCTTCGATTTACACCCAATCAAAAGATCGATAGACCAATTGACTCGCTCCTGCACCGTCTACGATTAGGTGTTGCATACACACCTCACTTCTTATGCCGCATCAAAAGAAGAATGTCCCCGCACTGCGACCACTGCGAACATATCGATGCGTCACTGGAGCACATTATTATACAATGTCCGCAATATGATGAACAACGCGCTCAACTGAATGATCGATTGAACCGCCTCGACAGACGACCACTTACAATTAGCAAAGTGCTTGGACCGTGGGCACATCCCGATAAACAAAGGCGCGCAGTGTGCGCTCTTCGTGATTTTTTTAATGGACACAAATTTAGTGAACTATCTATAGCATATCGTAGTCAAGATGCAAGTGCATAACTCATAGTCAAGTACATAAAATTATCTGTACGGACTCTATCCGTGATCTTAACATGCTATATGAACTGGATTATCCCCATGGACTGTCATGCGTTACATGCCCTATATTGTATATATGTACATAGTGCTTCTGATTATTTTTCTTCTTTTATTGTTTTTATTTTCTTATCTTTGTATGTATCTTCTATATTGCTGCCATGATGTTGGGATAGCCGGCTCTTATGTAGCCTACCTTCCCATATTTTTCATATATAAATAAAAAAATCACTTTCTGTCGCAATGCCTTCCGTTTACTTTTTTTTTTTTGTGCAGTGTTTTCCAAAACCATCTCGTCAACTTCTTTTGTAGAACGCGAGCGTCAACATTGATAGACCAGTGTTTCAGGAATCCGTTCTGCAGGCACAAGTACTTTTTTTATTTAATGCGTGAGAAATGCCATAACTCGACAACTGATAAAAGAAATGTTGTTGGCCGTCTTTTATTGGAATCAAAACAGTAACACTGGGACTTGCCCAAATGCAGGGAGATGTATCATATCGTAAATGAAGTGTGCCGTGAGGCACTGGAAAGTGTTCCCACCATAGACCTTCTTCCAGAAAAACAGGGGGGGGGCCATTATTCTTGCTACTTCGCCAGAAGTGTCTCCCTGAAAAGGATATCAAATAAAGAAGTTCATTAGGCTTCCAGCATTCATCAGATTGAATGTTTTACTGAAAACTCCGGCTCGACTTCTTTTACCACAAACTTTTAAAAAAGCACGAATTAAAATGAAAAACTGAGATCTTGCTTCCCGAGTATTGCATGTTGAGTTTTGCACTTAGTGTGCAAAGCGTAGTGTACATTGTTATTCTTGTAATATGTAAAAAAATATGGCAGAGAAAACAAAAGTGCAGGTTAGCTGGTTCATGTTTTTAGCACGTCTTCAAGCCAGGCCAAAGAACAATGTATGATGGCTAGTGTGTGCTATTTATCATTGTTTAATGATAAGTGCTCTTTAAGAAAAATAATTCATTCATCCTCAAAACTTACTCCAAGATTTGCCAAATAACTTAAGTAAACCTGGCGCTAGATGTGACAAAACGGATATGTTTAACACATGAGGCATACCATAGCTGAGAGTTCTCGTTCGTTACTGTCCATTTAAATCTAAACCTGTGCTAATACCACAGCAGAATTTAACTCTTCTTGTTAGTTCTTCACTCCTTCCTGGCTAAACCTATGAAGGTGTACTTAAAACCTGCCCGTAAGGCACGTGCCACCCTGCATCTACCAGTTACGAAATGAGTATGTTCGGACAAATTTTTATGCTGATTGCTACTTGATATTACCTTGAATATCCCTTTGCCAACACTCACTGGATGTGCAATCAACATGATTATTTAAGTCTACCTGAATATATGAATTTACCTAAGAGAGGTAACACACATCACGAGATGCATGCAGCCCATCCCATTTACTGTTTGCCCTAATAAGTACATTTACTTGCTTGGCACTAGTCGGTTCAAACACCTGGCACGTTTAACCATGCGATTTCAACATAGAAATCAGAGCATGGATGCAGTGCATTAAATTAAAAATAGACTGTCTGAAGACGAATTTCTTCTCATTCATTTTCTACTGTTTTGCACATACCAGCTATGCTTCATAGTACAGTTCATTTCATGACAGAAGTGTCTGTTCTAGAGACACTTGAGTGTTAAATCAATAGACTTGTAGGTATGAAAGCGTGCAGGCGCACATTATGTGTATTGTATCGATGCGGCTGAGATAAGACCTACCATGGAAATGTGCTCTAATTAGGGGTATTTTCAAGGTTTTCATAGTACTAATGACTTCCTGGATTACAATAATTTGTTCTGTTGCATAATTAGGCAATGCATAGCATTTCATGGCATATTCTAACCTACCAAGAGCTGGTACCAACCGATATTTTGTGAAGAACCCAGACATGCTGCATCGCTTACTAAAGAGCCGCTGGTGCCCATAGCTCCACAGCGATGTACGGGTGGTGGTGGTCAAACTTTATTGCCCGAAAAGGGGTCCTGAAGGACACTCGGCTAGGCGCCGGGTGTAGAGGGCACCTCCCACGTCGGGACAGAAAGCCCGAAGCTCTCCGCCGCCTCGTGAGCTTCCTGGACAGCCCGAAGTTGGTCTGCTAGTGAAGCACTTCTTAGCACTTTGGCCCACTGTTCCTTGTTCTTGGCGTAAGTGTCACTCGAAGCACAACCACATAACATACGGGTCAAATTTACGCGTTCACGACACTGTTCACACACATGTTGTCCGTCGTAGTCTGGGTCGATATGCTTCATGCGCCAGGGGTTGGGGTATGTGTTGGTCTGGAGCAAGCGTAACGTGACCGACTGGCTGCGCGTTAATTTCTTATCTGGGAGGGGGAACTCTCGCCGGCCTAGATAAAAGTGCTTAGTTATCTCGTTATAAGTGAATAGTTGATCCCTGTACTCCATATGCAGTGTAGCGGGGGAAACTGGAGTGACGCGGTCGATGAGTCCTCGCGCCGCCTCGTGTGCGGTCTCGTTGAGATTCCGCAGGCTGCCCCCCTAAGCTGCCCATGTGTGCAGGGGAACCATACTATGGAGTGATCGGTGATGGAATGTCCGCCTAATATTCGCAGCGTCGTCTTGTCTACTCCACCCTTTGCGAAAGCTCGAGTGGCTGCTCTAGAGTCACTATATACTGTTGTAAAGCGCGAGTCTGTGAGAGCTAGTGCTATCGCTGCTTGTTCGGCTACCTCCGGCCTCTTCGTGTAAAGAGTGAGTGAGTTGCGAGTTCGTCCGTGTCCATCGATGACTACTACCGAGTAGGCGTGCTTTCCCGGTAAGTGCGCTGCATCCACGAAAGCTGTCTGGTCGCGAAACCTTGCGGCGTCTGCCGCGAGGGCTCTGGCGCGGGCGAGTCTTCTTCCGTGATTGTGCATCGGGTGTACGTTTCTTGGGAAGGGGAGCACTGTAATTGATGCTAGCATGGCTTTCGGTAACTGCTCAACGTTGTCCCTTTCCGCGATGGTGTTCAGACCGAGCTTAACGAGAATATTTCTGCCCGCTTTTGTGTTGATAGGCGTGCGATCTGTGCCGTGTGCTGAGCCTCGATTATTTCGGCAAGGGGATTGTGCACTCCTAGCTGTAAGAGGAGAGCAGTAGAGGCATTATCGGGGAGCCCCCAACGCTGTCTTGAAAGCCCGTCGTATGTGTACGTCGAGCCTTTGCCGTTCTACTTTTTTCCAGTTGAGCATCGCAGCCACGTAGGTGATATGACAGAGTACAAAAGCGTGGACCATTCTGATGGCGTTGTCCTCGCCCAGTCCTCTGTGCCTGTTCATGATGCGCCGAAACATGCGGAGCGCGTTCCCAATCTTGTACGTGACGCTTTCTAACATCGCCAAGTTGGAGCCGTTACTTTGGATGATGAGTCCGAGGACTCGTATTTTGTCCACCGTAGGTATGCGGTTGCCGTCCAAGTCGTGTAACTCTATGCACGGGGGGTAGGGTCTGCGCCAGTCTTTTGATGGGCGTCCTCGTCTGGGAGGGTGGTAGATAAGCAGCTCTGATTTTCTGGAAGAGCAGCGAAGTCCCATAGAGGTGAGATGGGCTTCGGTGACTGATATGGCTTCTTGCATGCGGGCTTCTAATTCCGCATCGCTGCCACCGGTGCTCCAAATGGTGACATCGTCTGCGTAGATGGTATGCTCCAGATCTGCGATTTCACCCAGTGCGCGAGAGAGCTTTGCCATAGCCAGATTGAACAAGAATGGCGAAAGTACCGAGCCTTGCGGTGTTCCCTTATCGCCCAGGTCAAAGCTCTGCGAAACGTGCTCGCCTATCCGTAGAGTGGCCGTTCGATCCTCCAGAAAAGCGTTGACGTATTGATAGAAGCGTGTGCCAAGATTGCGATCAGATATGGCGGTCAGAATGGCTTGATGTCGGATGTTGTCAAAGGCTTTCTCCACGTCGAGTCCCAGCAGCGCCTTGGTGTCTCGTGTGGAGCGATCCAGCAGACTTTTTCTTTATCCTTAGCATGGCGTCTTGCGTTGATAGACCCGGCCTATACCCGATCACAGTGTAGGGGAAGTATTCTTTTTCTTCTACGTGTTCCGACAGTCGGTTCAGAATGACATGTTCAGCTAGCTTTCCTATGCAGGACGTTAGCGAGATCGGCCTCAGGTTTGATAGCCCCAGCGGCTTGCCGGGTTTTGGGATGAGGACCGTGTTTGCATGCTTCCATTCTTCAGGTAGACGGCCTGTTTTCCAGGCTTCGTTAATTTGTTGAGTTAAGAAACTGACCGAATTATCATCTAAATTTCGGAGAGCCCGATTTGTGACACCGTCGGAGCCGGCTGCACAGTTACTGTGGAGTTCGTGAATGGCGAAGCGTACTTCACTTTCTGTGTAGTCCGCATCGAGCTCAGAGTTTGGGGCACCGTCATAGATCTTCCTTTGTGGGATACTGGGTTGTCCCGATTTAAGCGGTAGGTAGCGTTTGGCAAGGCCTTCAACAAGTTCTTTGGCAGTACTGCATTGCGTTGCGCAGTGTACTAACTTGCTGAGCCTGATCCGTTGCACAGACTTGGACTTAGTGCCATTTTCGTCGAGGAGGTGTTTGATGAGCCTCCATCCACTCCCTTTGCATATTTGCCCGTTGAGGGAGTTACACACTTCGTCCCACTGCTGACTGGAAAGAAGCACGTAGTATTCTTCAATGGTCTTGTTGAGTTCGGCGAGCTTCTTTCGCAGTCTTCGGTTGAAACGTTGACCCTTCCACCTGGCTAATATGGAGTGCTTGGCTTCGAGAAGGTTCGCTAGGCGACTGTCCATTCTCTCCACTTTAACGTCCGTGGTAATCGTTCGTTCCGAGGCTACGATGTCGGCTTTGAGCTGTTCGGTCCAGCTTGCTAGCGTGTGCGTTGTGTGGTCTCCTGATGAGTTTGATGACTGCGTCCGTATTTCACGAAATTGGTCCCAATCAATAAGTTTGTACTCCCTTTGCTTCTTTCCTGGGAGCTCTGCATTAATTCGGAGAACGTAGTGATCACTGCCAAGGTCTATGCCCGAGTTGTACCAGCCACATTTCTCTATGCCCCGGACGAAAGTGAGGTCCGGTGTGGTGTCTCGGCATGTGGAAGTACCACACCTCGTTGGAGTTTCCGGGTCTGTGATGAGAGTGAGGTCGAGATCGGAGGCTGACGTGTGAAGACGCTCTCCCTTGCTGGAAGGATACGCATAGCCCCCCATGCCTGGTGTGGGGCATTAAAATCGCCACCTACAATTATGGGACTATCTTTAGCGATGTTCGCGATCTTGCCCAGTATTCCTCTGAACCCTTGCCTCGTGTCCTTAGGGCTGCTGTACAAAGTAGTGAGAAAGATGCTTTGCTTGTTCCCTACGTGGTCGTTCGGTATCATCTCGATCGTGAGGTGTTCTAGATAGCAGGCTGTATGTCGGATTTCATGGCGAATGTACGGGATCTTCTTTCCAATTAGAATAGCGACGCCTCTGCCGTGCTCGTTTCTGTGGGATTCGGCCTTATGACCCGTAAGGGCCAGTTCGGTTGTGATAGTTTCTTGTAGTAAAATGACGTGTGGTTTCTCGGTTTCGGATTTTACCAACTGCAGGAGGACCGCCTTTTTTGAGGCGATCCCCCTGCAGTTCCATTGCCAGATGCGTAGATTTCGTGTCCTATTTGTCACTGCCATGTTGACCATCATAGCCCCCCTTCGCTTGCAGTGAAAGCATCGTGTAGAGGGTCGTGCGCACCGAGGTGCTGTGACGTCATCCTCTCGATGGCCGGCACTACTGTGTTGTTTAGATACATTTCCATTTTCGCCCGATGCGGAGTACAGCTCGGTGTCATCGCTCTCGCTGGATGTATTTCCTCGCTTCCTCGAGGCAGTGGCCACGGTCGAGCCGGAATCGGACGTCACCTCGTGAGGTTGTACTTCCATCACCGCAATGTACGGGGCGATAGACCCCTCAACTGCAGCGAAAAGTCCAGAAAAGCACAGAGACGAGCAAGCTGTGTTCCACAAAGAATCACTTCGTCTTCCTCTCCTCGGAAGATGGTTTTCAACCCGTCCTGTACCGAAAGACCAAACGACGGATCATCAACGCATCGCCGGTGTCAAGTACGGCCACCGTGAAAACGGTGCCCCAGAGATGGCCTCATTCCATCCTGTTCGTGCCGCAGAACGCTACTGACAGTCTACGTTTTCTGAACAGGCAAGCGCTCTCCGTGTATCTTGAGAACACTGTGCCGAATGAGGTCAAAGAGGTACGGCTGAACGCGAGAAGAAACATCGTGGCTGTCAATGTGCTGCACCCGAGTGCGCTGAGAACGCTGCAGCAAGTTACACAACTGGGAAACATCGCAGTCAGGTCCATCATACCAGCCGATGGAGCTACCACAGCAGGAGTCATTTACGATATTGACACTGAAATCCCTAACGCAGACCTTCCAGTGCTTATAAAACCAGCGAGTCAAGACAACGTCATTGTGAACGTCGGCCGCCTTGGTAACACACGTTGTGTGAGAGTAACTTTCAAAGGTGACTGCCTCCCCCACCTACGTGAAGGTTGGCCATTTTCGTCACCAAGTTCGACCGTTTATTCCTAAACCTGTACAATGTTTCAACTGCCAGAAGATCGGCCATGTGAAGGGTGTTTGCAGGAACTCCGCAGTGTGCCCCCGTTGCGCGGAACCGCACTCCGGAAGACAACTGTAGTGCAACCACACTGAAGTGCCCTAACTGTCAAGGTGCCCACAGCGCTTCTTCCAAAGACTGTCCGCGCATAAAGAAAGAGTTTTCTATTCTTAAGCAAATGGTACGAGACAGCTCAACCCACAAGGAAGCCGCTGAGAAAGTCCGGCGAAGACGACGTCGCCGTCGAAGGTCTTCACGACGGACAACGTCAACTTCAAGAAGTAAGTCGACTCATCCGGTAACACCGCCTGCTGCAGTTTCTACCACGGCAAATGCAGACGTGGAAAAAGAGAACAGGGGCAGATCACTTTCTTACCCAAGAATGGCCGCCTCTTACGCGCGCACGACGTGTAGAAGAGCCACAGCAGAAGCCACCTTCATCAGAGCAAGCTGCTGCAATAGAGGACTTACGGAACACAGATCAGCAAGTGATAGCTCTTCTGCGCCCCCGTAATTAACGCCATTCGCGTGTTGTTAAGCAACATGCACACACCGTCAGCCAGAAGTGTACTCCAAGTACTGGACGCTCTGAGTCCAGTACTGGTAGCTCTTGAGTAGATAATGGCTCACCAGCCACTGTCTTTCAGGGAAGAGGTCCGAAAGGCA
>JALIZH010027028.1:0-20196 GCA_030522465.1 Rhipicephalus appendiculatus
ACTGTAGCTGTGCTGCGCGTTCTGCGCAGGCCTGGCGGTTTTTTTTTAGAACGATATTGGGTATGGTTCAACACAATGTCTGGTGTGTTTGCTGAGGAACTACCCATATTTTATCCGAAGCACTCCAGAAAAAAGATTGAAAAGTGACGAAGAGATGTCATCTTGCAGCAACAGAGTAGCATAAAAAGCTGAACTTGCATTTTGAAGTATTATGTGCTAACACAGCAATGTCCTGTAGAAAAAAAGCCACACCCAAAATGGAAACATCTGCATTATATGCTCTTTTTGGTGACAAGTATGTTAGTCTTGCTTCGCTACAGGTACTCATGTTCATCATGTCAGCATTTGATGTTGCTTAATAATCAATAACAATTGATGGGGTTTAAAGTCCCAAAACCACGATATGATTATGAGGGACACCGTAGTGGAGGGCTCCGAAAATTTCGATCACCTGGGGTTCTTTAATGTGCACCTAAATCTAAGTACAAGGGCCTCGAACAATTTTGCCTCCACCAAAAATGCGGCCGGGGTTCGATTCCGCTACCTGCGGGTCAGCAGTCGCGCACCAAAACCAGTACTACACTATTGCAGCCGGTTTTGATGTTGGTTGTTGTGTCGGCGGGCGTCTGACGGCAAGGGCCCAAGCGACTGGACACGAGACGCGGTGTGCGCCGGCACACGACACGAGCAGTGTAAGTAAGTTGGATCCGCGGAAGCCCAACGACTCAGCCGGCCAGCAGCCGTTTATTCAAAACCACACGTAACGGACAGCGTGCACACGTGATTGGCTGCATTCAATCACGTGTGCCGTTAAACGCGACATCTGTTCATCAATCCACAAATCAAGGCGCACACTCAGTGCGCGTACTTTACATTATGGATAGCACCACTACACCACATTGGGTAAGCTGGGGACTTTGAATAATGCAAGAGCATTTGACTGCGTTTCAGGAAACATCGAGTTGCAACCTCACCTTGCCGGACAACCTTGCTTCGTCACGAGCCCCTTCTTGATCAAAGTTGCCATGCTGCTCCAAGCTGTGTAGTGGGTATCTGGAAGAGGCTACAAAAAGCATCGTACAGTTGAATCTCGACAATTCTAAATCTAATACTAATTTGAACCAAAAAACAAATCGAATGGCACAGGTAGTTGCGATGAAGTTGTAGTAAGTATGTATTTGAGACAAAAGACTCGCACAAATTGCAACTACAGTTGATTCCGGATACATCGAACTCGGATATATCGAATTATTGGCTATATCGAACAGTTGACAAATACCCTTGAATTTACCATGTAAAAGTATGGGGGCTGGTGCAGGCGTATATCGAATTCCCACACAGCGAAACATCCAATATATCGAACGCTGCGCCGTGCCGAAGCCCAGAAAGTGCACTTTTCCTAACAAATATTGAACATTTTTTGGCTGCGTTCTAACAAGTTCCAATCCCACTTCGCGCACAGGTGACGAAACGGCGGTGTTATTCCATTGCGTTGACCTGGTTTGTTGTGCAGCGCTTGTCAGTGCACCGGTATGTTTGATGCGCGATCTGCAGGTTTTAACGCGCGGGCATGGCGTTTTTCAAAGAGGCCGATTGCCGAGGGCACCAAAATGTGAATGCAAAGTGACTCAGTGGGCTCGCTGCAATGTTCGCATTCCCTTCCTTGTTTGTTTGCGCACAATGGCATGCGGGCCCGAAAAGCATGGACTTCAAGATGTGAAACCTCGTGACGTATTTTTGGTGTTTCCGATTTTAAAACTCACATCTCGGAGGCTACGCTTTTTCTAGATTCTCGTGCCAAAGCAGTGGCTGCCTGCTACAAAGCCACAAGCGCCATTGCTATCGTCAACATGTCGACGGTGCCTTTGTTTGTGGGCAGCGTTGTCTCTTGCGGCTTCAGGACTTGCGTACTTCTCACTTCGTTTCTGACAAATCCTCATTGGGGAGTCGAACCAAACATTGACCCGCTAGTAGCGATAAAAATGACGACTGGTGCTTGGAATGACGTCAAGCAAAGCACCGTCGTAAACTGTTTCCTTGCGGGTTTTGGTGCCAGGTGACGACTTTGGGTGCGTCATGACTGCTGACAACGGCCTACGGTGCCTCACTTTGCGGCTTCTTCGCATTTCCGGGAGCCACATTGGATGGGAGTACAACAAGTGACTTCACCGATGCTGAGGTCATGGCTGACGTTTCCGGTGCCGCAGAAGTGGACCTGTGCGGTGATGAAGATACCAACGCCGCCGCTAAACGACGTCTGACCATGCTCCAGAGCTTGCATCAGTGTTCAGCATTAATCATCGCTGTTGTGGCCGGCGGTGCTGAATTTGCTTATTTGGAAAGCTTCAATGATATTGATGATGGCTTGATGAACTTGACGGCGCGCAAGAAGCAAAACAATTATACGGCCCATCTTCATTTTGAAATAAAGTGCGCTAACTCGCAAAAGAAGTTGTCTCCTTGTTCTTTAGCATACTGTGAGCGAATCGTCATTCTAAACTTGATGTGCATGTTTACTTGAAATGTTAAAAAAAAATTTAGAAGTGCCTTCGGGGCCCTTTACGCATTGTTGTATATGCACACGGTATCCCGTAGACAATGAAGCCCAACAGCCAGCCTGTGAGTGTGCTCACCTGTGTAAAGGATGCATCGCAGAGAGGCTGTGCAGCAACAATGAGGTCGGACTTGCTCATCCAGTCATGACTGCTAGCACCCGCCCAGGTGGCCTGTGCAAAGCAAGTGTGTCATGTGTCATGATGCCATTGTCATCAATGAGTATGACTGAACTATAGGGAAGAGAACAGCCAAATGTGCAGACCACCTTGGTAGATGGTGGTCTAGGAAGCTGGTTGCTAAAGCAGACAGTAAGATGGCACTTTCTACATGTCTCAATGGGTCACAGGTAGAAATCTAGACCAGGTTAGAGCAACAAACTCTAAGTGAAAGCTTTCAAGTGAGGAAAACTAAGTATAAATCACAATAAATGGTTATTAAAGTAAGGGAATTGTCTGAGGGGCTCGTTTTCTGTGTAATACACGACTAAAGAAACCGACAGACAATTAAGCCAAGGAAAGCATAGGGGACATTACTTGTGGTTTAATAACCACAAATCCAGGCTTCGAGTGGCGCTGGCTAACCTTCCCATGTATTAAGCACACACAAATACCTTACAAAAATGTGGATGGGGGAGCACCCTCCTGTTGTAGCCTAAATGGTACAACATCGGACACGTAATTCATAGGTTATGGGAGGGTTTGGGTACCATTGATGGAAAAGGTGATTTTTTGTCCACTTTAATTTCTTTCTGAATTTACATGAGAATCATTACATTACAATACAGTTAAGAAACCACAAATAATGTCCCACAGCTTTCCTTGGCTTAACTTGTCTGTCAGTTTCATTAGTTGTGAATAAAGTGTTATGAAATGCAGGTTCCACAGCAAATGTGAATTTCTGATATCCCAGAAAATGGCACTTGTAAACTGATAGATTACGGCATGCATAGAGAAAACTACAGCAAAGTGCAACTTTGAAATTTGTGCATAGTGGCAAGGCTTCATTTAAATGCAATCTATACTACACATTTCATGACCTTGCAATGGCTACTGTAGCATAACATGCCCAGTCATCTTAATATAGCCAAAATTGAAAACATACAAGCATGGTAGCTATGTTCACACAGCTTTGAGCTATATTACATAGGCCAGAGCAGTCACTGCCGCTTTTACTGCAAGTGATGGAGCTAGTTGCTGCATGCAATACACCCCTGTGCCATACTGAAAAAAAGTGGCAGCTTCGTAAAGGTAATGTACAGACACCACATGTCAATTACACGCAAGGTGTGAATTTCACCTTGAGCTGCAGTCTCCTCTGACCCAGGACTGTGAGTAATGCATGCGCTCCGCTCCGTGGAAGTGGAATATACTTCCGCGGCCCCCCTCTTCTTGGCGGTCGGACCCGCGTCGTCTGCTTTCTTTCGTTTCGCTTTGCCTGCAGGGGGCCCGTCCTCCGCCGCTAGACGTTGTTGCATCATCCTGGCTAGCCGACGCCTGCGATTCGTCCTCGTCTGTTGAGTCCAACACCGTCGGTGCCGCGGAGTCGGAGGACGGGCACCAGTCGGGGTTCTCCCGTCGATGCTCTTCCAGCTTTTTGTCGAGCATGTTGCACAGCTTGTCGCCTGTGGGAGAATCAGCAGACCAGGTTGCTTTCGGTTGAGCATAACACTGGAAGCTTGGCACGGCAGAAATAAAAAGCACGACACCAAAAAATTTAAGCCAGTTTCACCTCAAGTGAAAGCTGTACGAACTGCGGAGCATTGATTCGCCTGTGTTCCCCTTGTGTTTATCTGCTCTTTTCTGGTGCTAGCGTTCCAAACGTGCAGCTTGCTCGGCTTATGTGTATCAAACGTGCAACCTGCATGATGACAACGCGAGACATGAGGCTGTGTCTAACTCCCGACGCTGGCGTTTCGCTGTCGCCTCACTGGCTTGGACAGACGAATTAGCCCTTTGGTGATGCTGCCATTCACGGACAAGCGTGCACTGGCGTTGCAAACGTGCAACCTGCTTGGCTTACGTGTACAAACATGGGACCTGCATGACGCCGACACTAGACATGAAATGACAACAGGGCAGTCCCTTATACTGCTCCACTGTTTAAAAAATCTGAAGGCGACCATAATCCCCTGACTTAGGTGTCTGGTAGCGGTATTTGCAGGTCTGTGTTTGTGTTCCCTGGTGTGTTCCTTGGGTTAATTATGCACTGCTGAAGCAGATCTCAGAGGCCACGCACAAAGATGTGCGTGGTTAAGATCAACTTCGCCAGGTGGCACAACCATCCCAGCTGCTCACAGTTTTTTCAATGAACTCAACTTGTGTTAATTATTGACAGTTAATTGCCCTTTAGCTTCAGTAAATTTATGCCCTGATATCATATCTATCCGGCATAACTCCTTACTTAAACCAGAAGCATCTATTTCTATTTTTTGATTAAAAGACTTTGTCCGAATATTTGTAAAGCCAGAAGCAAGTGCTTGACTGGAAATACTTGGAAGAGAGACAAGAGTGTCACTCGGTGCTTATGTCCACTAAGAAAGGAAGTTACATGTGAAACACACCACTCACCAAAGTACTCCAATATCTTCGCCTCTTTGCCACTCTTCAGTACCAGGGGGTATTTCTTGAGCGACTTTAATGCCTGCGTGCAGAACAAAACAACTTTTTTCTCGCACACACTGCCATCATGGGTAAATGGTAAGCAATCTAAAAGTAGCTCAGTGCAATGTATCTTTTTTTTTTTTTAGAAATTATACAAATGAATTCAGGATGAAGAATGAAAAAAGACGAAAGAACAACAGTGTAAAAGAGTTGAAATCTGGGCCAGTGGGTTCATGATACTTGAAAAAAGCCAGCAAAAGCACGGGACACAAGAAAGAGTGTCCAGCAGTGTTTGCGTCTGCCTCTTGTGTCCCATGCTTTTGCTGGCTTTTTTCAAGTATCAACAACAGTGTACTGTGCGCACTGCTGTATAGTAACTGAATGAATTAAAAAAAAGAAACATTGGTAGCCAGGGGCTTTGCCAATGGTTAATTTGCTACGATGCTGGCTGCGGGATCGGCTCGTGATCCTGGACATAGTGCACTGCTGAACTGACATTTTACCGGCAAGAGATCAATCAAGCAGGCACACGAAACAACAGAACAGATGGCATAGGAAGATTGTCTTCTTTCAAGGAATTGTGCTCCTCATTGCTTGGTTGATTGACTTATGGGGTTCAACGTTACAAAGCGGCTCAAGCTTTGGGACGCCGTAGGGACTCTCTAACTCTCTGTCACTGACATCACACAGTACAAGAGGCTGTAGCATCCCGCCTCCAGAAATTCAACCGCCGTGGCCGGGATCGAACCGGCGTTTTTCGCGTTAGCAGTTGCTCCTGATGGCGGAAATCGTTTTGCACTAGAGATATTTGGGACCCCTTGTTGTTTTACTACGTAGTCTTCCTCGGAACAGAGTCAACAATCGGTGCATCTGTGGAGGTAGTTCAAAATGGGATGTGCATAAATAACGTGCTTGATTTCGTACATGCGGACAACAGCCGAGAAAGAGGCAACATAGCGTCAAAAATACTACCACATTAAAGGAAAGTGGCATGTTTGATGCCATGCCTTAAGAGTATCTCTTGAAATACCGAAGTCATAGCAAGCTGTGTACTACCTTGCCGTAGACATGCTGGAGTTTGCTGTTGCTGGCGGCGGCGGCCTCCTTCCACTCCTGAAGCCATTTCGTGAAGAGGGGATTAGGATCGGGATCCTTCTTTTTGACGCGCCGCAGTTTTGTCACCGTCGTGGTAGCTTTCGCCGCTTTCGCCATCCTGATGAGCTCGCCGCTGAACGCGTACCGAGAGGGACAGCAAGGGATCGCTTGCACTCGTGAAACAACGTTGTCACGTTGCCTTAGAGCGTCAGGGGCTCCTTAACGATCCATTCTTTCGCGATGTTTTGCAGAAAACGTGCACTCGCCGTAGCTGCAATCGCACGTTGGCAACGACAACACGCAAGTTGACGGTTTGTGTTTACGCGGCAGTGCACTGGCTTGACTTGGCTTGCGCGGGTACGGTGTGCAGACATATATTTTGGAAAAAAGATTTTGGGCTTAGCGTTGCACTCTTCTTTCACGGGGTTTTTGTTGTACACGCTGCTGGCGTACAGTGCATTGTGCTGCACTGCACTGCACTGTTCAAGTTCAGTAACGGGCTGCTAAACTCTTAATATCCTAGAATTGCCATCGCCACAAACATATACACGCTTGAGAAACCGAAACTGAACTGCCAGCTTCAGCATGCTGCTTCCATTTTTGGTCGCCTGCTAGTTAATCTGACGTGATTGCTGTGATTACCTTGTTATCACTGAGCCGCCAGCGACATGGAAATATCCCCAAAGACCTATGCCACCTCCTCCACCGCCGCCACCGCTTTCGGTGCCACTTTACAGGCAAAGCTGTGAAGTGAAAGCCCACGATGTCAAACCACAAACTAGCGTTCAAGAAGTGCTTGAAAGGCAACTTCATCGCATAACGGCTGGCTCTGAAGAAGCTGCCGTCGTGTCCAGGGTGCTGCCACTGAGACCAGTTCCTTCAAGACGGGCCACAGTAAGTGGGCAGGCGTCATCCCCTTCGTTGGGAGTGTTAAAACGGAGAAGAGAGCGCTCGTACTGCCTGCACGTGTCAAAACATGATGTATGTTCTATTGGGCTGCAGAAATTAGGCGTCTCTTTCTTCTTCTAACCACCAAAACACACGGCTGGGACTTCTCTTTGTTGGTTTGTTTGCTCACAATGCGAGTGCCTCACCGGGATAGCTTGCGAACAGTAATGGGATGTACTTGAACTGTTTTTCAGTTTGATCCTGGCTCTCACATCGCGTGCACCCAACATTTGAAGCACGAGCTAGGAGATCTTTGTGAACAACGTAACGCAGAACATGCGGTTCTTATGTAGTACTGCGCGCGTAACTTGTTTTGCAGTTCCGTAACGGCGCACAAGGGCCATTCCTGCACTGTGGTGTAACCTAACTTCACTGCACGTAATGTGTACTTTCTTTTCTATCTTTTTTTTTTTTCAGATGTGGCCTAGTAGCACTCAGCATGGCCTCACAGCTGATCCAGGATCATCCAGTGAGTGTCGAGGCTCTTTTCGAAACGGCCAGGTCTTCTCAGTTCACCAAGAAAGGAGAAATGTTTTCAGGTTGTTCAACTTAGAAGATTCAGACATTAAACCGCTGCTCTGTTTTATACAAAACGCAAACGCTGCCGCTATCTCTTAAAACTTTCCTGACAGGCTCCATGCGGCGTATGTCTTACATCTCATCAGCCTCCCTGTTCGTAACTGTACTAACATGTTAAGGTAAAGCCAAACTGAAGTGAAAATGCGTTGCTTTCAAAAGAAGTGACAATTGGACGAGTTGGTACCTATTCCTAATTCACTCCACAACCATAGACAAGGACGAAGAAGAGTTGTTCTAGGCTCGTGTTCCGTCCTTGTCTGGTGTACTGAATCATGAATGCATTGCCTTACTTAACTGAGTTTGTTGTTAGCTCCCACAGAAATGTTGCATCTATATAACCATTCTGTATCCATATAACATCTGTATAAGTCCATGATCTGTGCATGTCTACTGATTTTAAATGTTCATAAGCTTTGATCTAATACTCTCACTGCTTTGGCTGCACTTGCCTACTCTTGGAGCCTATTATTGTTACTCATATAAATTGCTGATTATCACGTGTGTTCATTATGCTAATTAGCCAAACTCTTCTTTCTGTTAATTTCAATCAGAGCGTCAGTTTGTGAAACAAACAATGCATGCCTATTTCACTTGCAAAAGAAAGAATGTCTCGAGGCAGTGACTGTGTGCACAATTCAAGAACTTTATCATTATGAGTTTCAATGTACACCTGCATTCTCTCTCGGTTGGTTGCAGTTGAAAACATGAAGACTCTAGCCGAGGCATGTCTGCAAGGGTGTCGCACTAAAATTGTGCACAGCAAGCATCGACTAGATATTGTCAGACACTTGCTCGAGGGGAAGCCAGTGTTAATACCGTATCCTTTTATGTTTGTGCCTCTGTTTACATGACTGCATTATGTGCATTGCGAAAGCGCTGCAAAGAGATGAGTTTCTGCGTTTACAAACAAGCCTTTGCCTGGAATTCTTTTTTTTTTAACTTTGCAGCTTGATTAGGTCATCATTGCACTTTAATAATGCTTTTTCCTGGTTGCTTAGCTCGAAGGTGCACCGGTACATGTTTTCAAGAGTTGCAAGAACTATGCTGTGTAGATTTTTGTATGTAAAAGGATGACACAAAAAATGGAAACTTTGGAAAATGCTTCCTTTATAGGGAAAATAAAAGCTGGACCTAATTGAACTTATGTTGAAAATATTTTAACTTCATGCTGAAGCTAGTTTTGAAATGTCAGTACTTGCTTCGTAAACATTACCACAAAATAGAATACAGTTTTTTATGTCACTTTTGTGTCATTTGTGTGTTCAACGGACATAGCTATAAAAAGGAAAACAAAAATTTCTGCAATGTCAGTGGTGCCACAGACATGTATGTTTCTTAACTGAAGCTTACAGGTATGATTCTGACGGAAATTTCGAACCCTGCCTGAAGAATGGACACACAGCTCACTGGGCTGTCCTTCATGGTAATTAGCTTATGTTGTATATTTCTAATTATATTCTGTTCAACATATACATGCCAGTTTGCTTGTGCTGCAATGAAGTAATATGATTAAGGATTCGCTTGATGCAATGCTCAGAAATGCAAGCAACGTGTTTCATTTTTTTTTTAGTTAATAGCTTTACTTCAGCCATCATGCATACATTAATTTACTTAACCGGTTTGCTGTGACACCTCGTAAATGTTTATCACAAATGTATTCCTTATCTGCATTTCTTGCCTCAAAGCTGTCATTGAAGACTATCTTTCAAGCCACGACTCCTGATCTGACACGGCATTTTTCTGTGTGCGCATCTCTCGTGTGATTTCTCGGAACCTCTGAAGCATTATGAATCAATAAATGAATGTAGCACCATTTCCAAAAGTATACAAACTATCCTGCACCTTTACTATATGCATCTATATGGTGTCATTCAGCTATTTAGTACACTTGTTACATGCCTAACAAGTGTACTGGGTTGGGAAAGAGAAGTGAGGTTGAGGAGGAGGGGAGAGAGTAAAGCATAGCCTTCTATAGTGTAGTGTAGCAAGGGGGTGGGAAAGGGAAGTGATTGGGGAGGAGGCAAAGGAGGAGGGGAACGCCACCAGCTCTGCTGTTCCCTCAGTCTTTGCACGAATAGTGGCCTAGCGGCCCCAGTTTTCTTTTTACTGCAGTGTAATGATCTTGACCTAAACAGAAAGGAATTAAAGTGGATGAAAAAGCACCCTTTCCGTCGGTAGGATCTGCACCCACAAACCTATGAATTACGCATACTTTCATAGCAAGGGCCTCGTCTCGGCAGACTTGATGCCTTAGGTGGCATTCGAGGGTTTAGTGGTCAGCTGCCTCCTCGTGCGAAGATCACATACCACGTGACACCCTCTCGGAAAAAAGAGTGTTCCACACTCGCTGCCTTAGCTACAAGTGGTGCTGGCTAACACTACCAGAGATAAAGTGTACAAAGATACCCCATGAAGTGGACGAGGGAGTGCCCTCCATCGTAGCTCGATTGGTAGACCATCAGACCTGTAACTCGAAGGTTGTTGTCAGATGCCACCGATGAAAAGGGTGATTTTTCGTCCACTTTAATTCATTCCAATTGAGGTCAAAATCAATTTACTGAGGTTAAAAAAACAAGTAATGTTCTCTGTGCTTCCCTTGGCTTAATTGACTGTTGGTTTTAGTTGTTCCTGTGCTTGCTTGTTGTTTCTGCACCTGGCGTCTTTTGTGCTGTTGCTCATTTGCCATGGGCAGGAAGCAAGCACAACATTTCGTACATTTTTTTAGATATTTTAGTTCAGTCTCCATTTTCTACTGCTCTTGCTTTGTAGTAGCGGGGCCTTGCAACCTCGCTGAACGTCAATAGCTGCAAATTGTTTAAGAAATACCTGCAAACTTCAACTTTGAGCACGTTGAAGTGCCTTATTTTTTTGTTTTTTACCCATTTCAGGAATCTGCCTGGTTGTACGTCAATCGTCTTGTATCGAAGGCGTGTTGGCAAACGTTTCAGAGGTGGACACAAAGTGCTCGAGGATTTTCCACATTCGTAACGAGATGCCTGAGGAAGCGTTAATAAAATTCACCCAGTTAGTCGAGAGTCAGGAGACCGGCGTGTTTGTTTATGCTAGTCAGGGGAAGAGTAGGCACGTAGGTTTGTGGGAACTGGAGCTCCTTTTGAAAAGCAACGAGAACCTGGCGCATTTCACGCCAAAGCGTGATATCTCTGAGTTTGTGATACCAGAGGGAGGTGTTGCGGGAGGGCTGTCTGGCCAAGTGCTTCTTTTCACATAGTTAATGATTGTCGTAGAGAATTCACTAATGTCAGTTAACAAGAAGTTATGGCAATGCAAGTTGCCATGGATATCTCTTTCGAGGCAAGTGACTACAGATCTTGGTGAATGCTTCTGTTCTTGTTTCGCCTATTTCATTATCGTACGCTAATATAAGCTAACAAGACAAGATGAGAGAGCAACTTAACAGTGATCTCCCTTGATACAAGTGACAATTTGGTTGTTTGTTGGTGTAACATTAGGGACGAAAATAGCACTGGATGAAGAGGGACATTAGAAGAAGACACACAGCACAGGCTCAATGTGTCCTCTTCTCATGTCCCTGTTCATCCAATGCTATTTTCATCTACGATGCTGTACCAACAGCCCCGAATGGAAACTTTCTGCTGGGCTCTTGCATTCTTATCTCATATGAGTGATCGTGTTTGCTTACCCATTGCCCTCATTGGCATTTCCTGGAAGCAGCTCTGAGTTGGTTGGCCAGAACATCAGAACATTTGGCATGTGTTGGCCAGCTGCCAGCCATGTAGCTGCTAGGCATTCCCTCTAGCTGAAATTAAGCTGCTCCCAGGAAAGTGTGTACCTTCCAGCTGCTTGTCCTTTGCACTTGCACCGTTTGCCCTGCCAAGCTCTTCAGGCCTTTTCAGAGCTCTCTTCCGAGACTGTGGTCCGCCACGGTGGAGCAGTGGTTGTGGTGCTTGGCTGCTGGCCAGTAGGTCGCGGGTTCGATCCCGGCCGCGGTGGTCACATTTCGATGGAGGTGAAATGGCAGAGGCCCGTGTGCTGTGCGATGTCAGTGCACGTTAAAGAACACCAGATGGTCGAAATTTCCGGAGCGGTCCTCTACGGCGTCCCTGATAATCATATGGTGGTTTTGGGACGTAAAACCCCAGATATTATTATTATTATTATTATACGAGACTGTGGTGAATGTTAAACGTTGGGAAATGTATCCTGTGGACGCTTGGTCCATTTACGAGAGCAAACTTTAACCAAAAGATGTTGTAAACAAGGCTTGCCTTATAATAATCTTTTTTTTTTTTGGAAATTTTACTTCAGCTTGCAAGGTCCAAGGCTGCACACAGCCTAGTCATTTTGATTCTGCTTTCTTGAGCAAGTGTCACTTCAACTAGCTGCTAAGGCCTTGCCTTTGTGTATCCTGTGGTGCCTTCTTCATCTGTTCACATGTGATTCTTTACCATCTCGCAGCTTTCTCTCTAAGTACAATGCTGTTCAGGTGTTTTCTTCTGTGCAGCAACTCTTTCCATATTTCTTCCAACTTACCAAGAAACGATTTCAGAGCTAACAAGAACAAACAACTGAGTAAAATTAGCGTTGCTTTGTCCCAAGAGCAGCAACTGTTGTTGTCAGTGAATAATCATGCTTTTATCTCATCTTATTGCTAGTCTCTTATGTTTTTGTCTTCAGAGAACAGTGTGGTTGTTCTTGTAATGTGCAACTTTGAATGCTTCCAGTTCTCTTCTGGTCTGGGCTGACAGCTGTTTAACAAGTAGTTGTTCTAGTACATTTTTTGTCATGTGTATTCCTATGTGTGTTTACACAGGTTGAGTGCCTTACTAAAGGGCTAGTGTGGAGAGGGAAGCACACTTAGTGTAGCTTACCTTTCACTGGCTCCAGTTTCTGTGATGCTAATAAACTTTATTAATTAATTATATAAAGTGGCATCTTTACTCATTGCTGATGTCGGTGTCTCGTGTATTGCATTTACACATGCTTAAAAGCTGTTCTAGCTTAAAGGGCCCCTCACCAGGCCACATAAATTTTATTTTTTCACTGGAAGTTGCTACGTGCTCTAGAGAGTGTATTGTACCGCGATAATTATTGAAATGGGTTCACGACAAGCAGAGCAGAGATTAAAAATATTTTGAAGCGGTGCGATAGTGACGGGAGGAGGCGAGCTTCGCACCCTTGGCACTTGCTCTGCATGTCCTTAGCAAGCCAAACTCCTTACCAGCGTTCTCCGGTACCGGAAGTCGTATGATCACGTGACGCGCACGTCACGATGCGTAGGCGAGACGCACCCTTTTTCTATCTGTGGAGTTTATGCTGTGCTAGCTAGCTAAATCAACACCAGCTGGCAATGGAGCTTTTCTAGATGGTGTTGGTTGAGTGCCTGGATGACCTCTGTTGGTGTCATCCAGGCTCTCGACAGTTTTCAACAACCTCCTCGCACGGGGCAGCACCTGTTGAGGGCCTTGAAAAACACCTATGTTGATTAGTTTTTGAGGTAAAACACCCCCCCTCCAACCGAATTTCGGGGGGGAGAGGGGCTAGCCCCCCCCCATGGACGTCGGCAGGATTTTGTCTTGGGGGGTGCAAACCCGTGTTCCATCACGGCTGGGGGGAGGGGGAAGCACTGGTGTAGCCCAGCTTTGTAAGAGGGGGGGGGGGGGGCAAGCTTCTCGTGTATCTTGAGGGGGGCAAGTGCCCCTTTTGCACCCCCCTGCCGATGCTCATGCCCTCCCCCCCCCCCTCTTGGCTACGGGCTTGCCTCCTCGCTAGTCGGCGGGGTGGTCATCGAGGAGCTCTCTGCTGTACGGGGCAGCACCTTCAGCGGTCCCTCCTTACGCGTTTATGCATCGGCTGCTCCTGGATGTGTGGCTCGGCGTCATCGACTTGGCAGAGCCTCGTCACGTGTGGGCACTGCGTACGGGGCAGACGAAACGCTCAAGCACCTGCTGAGTGCGTTACAATCGAAACCGAAACTATAGTACCGCCAATTACGGCGGGACTAACGAGAAATCGGAGACGATGTGACATGGTTACGACATTATGTGTGCGTTCCGGCGCTACCTGGGACATATACCGTGTTTTCTAAAGTATAACTCGCACCCTCTGCCACAATTCGCGGATTTTTTTTTTAATAACGATCCCCGCGTATAGCTGCGAAGCTAGCTTCCCTGCATACCCGTGAAGCACTGCCGTGAAGCAGCCTTTACACACCGGAATTCGCGTTTTTATGACTTGACTTTTACAGAACACGTTTGGGGGCTAACTGATGATACATCTTAAGACATCCTAGCGCTACTTTTAACGAGGTCAGGACCAGAGAAGCGTGACAGGACGGGCGCTGACTCCAACTAAGGAGTCAGGCGCCCTAACTCCATGGTGCTCGTCCTGACTCCATAGTTGGAATCCGTTGTTTTAAGGCGAAAGCCTTTAATGTCTCATGCTCACGTCCGTCCGTCCGTCCGTGCGCATCTGGCACTACCCGCCCAACAAAAAACAATGTAGCCCGGCCCGGGCCCGAAATGACAAGACGTCGGCCCGCCCGAACCCGGCCCGCGGGCCGGGCCCGGCTCGGGCTTTCGGGCTACCCGAAGCCCGTGCACACCTCTAATGTGTACAATTGTACACATCAACTTCGGAGGCACGTCACGCACCGTGTGTTCCTTGCAGGGTGTCGGAACGAAATTTTTTTCGTTTCGGTTCTATAGTTTCGTTCCACCGCAAAAAGTTCCGTTTCGTTTCTGTTCCGGAACGAAAAAAAGAAAATGTTCCATAACGGTTCGTAACGTTATGTATTTGAAAAAAAATTGTAGAGTAACGATAAAAGTATTGGTTTTGTCGTATAGTTACTAACGCTCCTCTTAAGAAAGTGGGACAGGGTTAGGACACGTTCTTCCCATGTTCTGAAGAGGAGCACCCGAATCTCTACAAATTAGCGGGAACCCGTGTCCTACTAAATTATAGTAGACTTCCTCAAAAGTGAACTGCGAATTTTTCGAGCAGGCTCAACGATTTGCGTCACGGGAGCGCGCATGATCTCAGAAGCAGCCCGTCATCGAGCGTACATCTCATATGCGAGACTACTGTTCATATAAAACAAACTTCCTCGCCGAAAATGCTTCCTCCACGCTGGCATGTGTCACAGACACACGAAAGTCCACTTGTCAGGAGCCAGTCCACCGACGTGTTTACCGGCCGGGTTTGTCGACAGCTGCAACGAAGTTCCATCGACACCCGTTCCGCCTTGCTAAGGACCTGACCGACGACCTTGCGCGGCTCGAGGAAGCTGGAGTACTAAAGAGTACCAGCAGACTGCAATACTGGAGTGACCCAAATTCACGAGAATCGCAATGCCGTTCCATGTACATGGCGTTAAGCCACATCAGTTCCCATTGCCGACCGTGCTGCATAGTTCTTGTGTAATACCGACGCAAGTGTTTTATAGCCATGCATAGGCGGAGAGTACGGGGGGGCTCGGCCCCCCCCCCAGGTGGCTTCACGGGGGCAGAGCTCCCCCTGGCGCCTGCGCGTGATATTTTTTAAGAGCTTGGCTTAGGTCCCCGTCCATTGACAACGAGCGTTTGGCCTCCTGTCGGGCAGCGATTTATTTCACAGGGGGATGTTTATACTCGCTTTTTCATTTCAGGCTTTTAAAATTATGATAATGGAGCAGTGACAAGTGAAACGCTCAGTTAATAATTCCCCGCAAACAGATTTGTATGTGCAGAATACCTTCCCATATTTTTCATATATAAATAAAAAAAATATGTTGTGTTGACAAACAACTGAGGCGATGTCTTAGTGTTCTATAGTTTTTACCACCTGAAAATTATTTTTGGCCATCACAAATTGAAGATTAAAGCTTCCTGTATCAGCATTAGGTCACTGTCTTATGTCTAGTGCATGTTTTAACAAAGTAATGCATGTCAATAAAGAAAATAGGCGGGTCCCACTCATTGTGATCGATTTTATGTAATGCAGTCACCGAGTAGCAGCCTGTACGGCATTTTTCGCTTTGAGCCAAGCGTTGCGAGGAGAATCGATGTCTTTGTGTAAGTTGAAAAATAAATCGGGAATCATCACAAGAGATATTCATACTGATATCGTGGTGTAGGCGCCAAAGAGAATAAGGTGGTATTAAAGTCTTTAATTACATTCTTTAATTTAGGAGGCGGACATTCTCTCTCTTTCTCGATATATATATATATATATATATATATATATATATATATATATAAATATATATATATATATATATATATGAAGCGACAGGGAGAACAATGTAGAAGAAGAGCAAGCCGGGCCCCGCCACCTCCGGCAAAATGAAAACTCTCCGCTTATGTAGCCATGGATACATTTCCAATGTTTCGGAAGTGCTTAAAACGCATACACATCATGCAAGTGATGTAGGCTCTCAACTTCATGACGTTGTGCCTAGTACCAGTGCTCTGCCCGCAGTGTCGACTGCAGAACGTTTTACTGAAGTTCGTGCCTCTGTACCGGCAAAAGTACAAGGTCCGTCAGTGGTGCCCAGCCAGAAATCACCGTTCTCTTGCAATGCTAATCTACATGAGCTACAAGGCTCCGTGCAGGCGTCTGGAGGGTGTTTAAAGGCCAACTCCGGCGATTTTTGACCGTGTCAGGGTAATGGTGCTTTTATGTTCCTGACACACTCTTGTCACGCGCCCGATAGCTGAAATGCTCAGCAAATTCAAAAATAATTTTTAATAAGCAAAAAAGGCGCAATACCGAAACCGAAACCCAACCGAGTGTACTGTCTACGTATGACGTAGTAGTTTGTTACGAACCGGAACTCGTGCAAGGCATGCTGGTCCCGCCGGCGCGGAATATCACACGCTCCTCCACAGAGAACAGAAAATCGCGCGCCAAACCAGCGCAGAGCCGGCCAAACACCGTCGCCTTGTGGCCAGCACAATATACGCTGTAGCGGCCAAAGTTAGCGAACCCATCGGCTGCGTCACTTTCGTCGACCGGCAAACCAACACGTCACACACGCAATGTTGCCAATAATTGTGGGAAGCCGGGTGGGCGTTTGCAGACAATCCTTAAAATTCATTTGCAAACAATTAGCGCATCTCTCAAGCTTGAAATTTGGCATAAATGACGGAAATGTGCAAAGGAACGTAACCAGCGAATTTCATTGAGATCCATTGACCTCGAAAAATCACCGGAGTTGGCCTTTAAGCGAGTCGTCGGAGGCCGTTCTTTCATGCATTACGCCGAGCTGTCCGAAGGAGCGCCATAAGCCACCGGACCATTCAGAGGTCATTATTTTATGAATTCTGTTGACCTTTATTACGTATGCAGTTTCTTATTCCGATGTTATTTTTATTCTGTTGTGATCTGGCCGATTGTTCTACTGCATTTTCTTGATAACCGGCGAGCGCAACATTTCGCCCAGAGGTACCACAGCCACGCACGCTGTTCATTACCAATACGAGGTGGGGGGGGGGGGGGGGGGTGTTGTGTGGTCTAATACTTGTATATGTAGAACCCCCGCATGCCCTCTCTCAACAAATACTACTTTTTATTTATGAATGAAAGGCGCGAAATCACTGGTGGGAGTTTCCTGCTTTGACACGTGGAAGTGCATCCCCTACCGTATTTTTTATTATATATATGCAACTATAAATGGTAGAGGATGCGTTGCCAAATCCGACCAGAGGAGCACACAATGTCACCCACCTAGTGGTACAAAAACTACATTCGTGGACACCGGAGATAGCAGCTAGAACCCAGTACGCTTTCTTGCTTCAGTGTCAGTTACGTTTTGACTGTCCCGTCGACTTGAGTGCAGTTGCAGAATGCGCATCCATCTTGCATCTCCACGGTGCACTGCCTGTCGTCCTGGATCGGGCATCTCACCTGAAATGTGGAAAAGGAATGCGCGTTCGGGTCAGCTGGGGTTGCGATACTATGCCGCCGTCGTCGCGGCCTTTTTGTGCACAACGCAAGTAATTATTCTTCCGTGATTGAAGATAACGAAACGCCATACATATCAGCTCATGCGCAGCTGTCTTCGAGCGCGCTCTTGTAAAGATGCACACTGCCCGGTATAGTGCACCTTGAAACATGTCGGTTGACAACTACACGCTACTGCTTTCGAAAGATGGCTTAGACAAACTAAGATACGTACATGCTTTTATACGTTTTCTACGTTATAACATATCTAGGGTTTCGCGAGACAAAACAACGATATGGTTATGAGGCACGCCGTATAGAGGAGGGCTGCGGAAATTGCCATGGCTCTAGCATTTCGCTTCCATCGGAATGAAACTTCCGCGGCCGGGATTGAAACCGCGACTTTCGGGTTCAGCAGCCGTGCACCATAACCACTGTACCACCTAGGCGGACTTACGTTTACTATTTGTTGCTTCGTTTATGGAGTCAGTTGGTTTAACCTAGCTTCTCAGTTGCTCTCGGTCTACCCGTCCATGCGCACAGCAGTTAACAAGGTAACCATGCGCACAGGGGGAGCACCATAGTTAGCCTGACGGCGGACCCCTTCCCCCTCCAATAATCGTATGAGAATTACTGTACATGTGCACTTACTGCTTACTGTACTAATGCTGAGCGTCCATAGCGCAGCGATCACACCATCTGCTGTAGCTCTTAACCATACTCTGTAGCTGTCGCTGCAGCTGAAGGTTGCAGATGTGATTTGCGGCTAAATGTCTGTGAAATGAGAGGCTGATCTCAATAATCATTGTAGGGAGAAGTGGTACTACCTTCCGTCAGGGCAGTCGAATGATAGTGCACGATGGGATTCATTAATGAAGGGAAACGATGAAAAGCTAGGGTTGCCCCGAAAAGCATGTCATGCAGCACTGCCATAAAGGCAAATGGGAGAAAAAAAGAGTGTTGTTTGGCTACTTGCGTGCGCTTGACTCACCTGTGGGCACGCTGCCGGCGGTATGCCTTCGTGACACATGCAGACCGTACATCCGTTGCTGTCGTCTCTAGTCGGCTCGCAGTCGCACTTCGGGTCAGGTGGTGGGCATGTTGAGGTTGCTGAAAAGGCATTGATAACTGTTGTAGCCGGGCAATATTTATTTATTTATTTGCTTGTTTATTTACTTTGAATACCTTCAAGCGCCGTAGCTTTATACACTACGAAAATAAGAGCAGTTCTCTGACTCTTTTTTTGAGAGTTCTGGCTTGCCACGTATTTTACTCCCTTAAAGAGACACGTCAGCTCTCTTTGGGCGTCATTATACTCTCTTCTGAGAGTTTTGTGACCCACAAGAGAGTCAACGTGCCTCTTTAAAGAGAGTCATATACGTGGCAAGTCAGGACTACCCTGAAAGGAGTCACTATACTCTTTTTTTTCTTAGAGTGTAGAGGGGAGTGGGTTGCAAGCGAGAAACAATTCAAATACAGAAAAATTCAGAGGAAGGCGGCATCATTAAACAATTTCCACATTACAGGAACACTAAGAAACATTAATTACGTAATTGTAGTACAAACAGCGATACAAACAAAAAGATAACACGGTACTAAGGAAAGCAGCGCCCAGTAAGACGAGAAGACTCGAACGCTACGCGAATAAACTAGTATCTTTTGTAGAGGGACATAATACGTATTAGAATAGACGAAAAAAGGAAATCAGACATCTGTGTCACAAGGAAGCATCGCGGGTCAGATAAAAATTTTCGAAAAAGCGTGCTGTCAGTTATAGGTGCGATAGAAGCGGGTAGGTGGCTCCTGTCGTTAGTCGTGCGCGGCATGAAGGAATTTTAAAGGTTCTGCGTAACTCTATCTTTGTGGTCAACAAGAGAAGAATAATAAGTGTGTGTAGAAATGAGCTGGATCGCTTACAGATGTGTGATGGTATATTTCATGGAAAAGACGAAGACGGGAAAACCTTTCATCGTAAGGAAAGCGAAAACAATACGACAATTTGTCTCTTTCATGATTGTTATGCTGGCTTTGCTGCTGTAATTGCAACATATCTTGAATTGAACTGGTTGGTCACACAGAGTTGACACATTTGCAACAATTCGAGACAGTGCTGGAGCACATTTCTTCCGTGCCCTCGCCTTGTTGTGTCTCGTTGCTGTCTTTTAGCGGCGTCCATACGCCTTTTGACGCGGTGCCACAGCGCATGCGCCCTTCCCCTAGCGGGAAAGCCCCAAAACGTTGTGGTAGGGTCTCCGCACGCCCTCTGATCTCGGAGGCTTTTGTTCTGGCTAGCTCAGTTGTCCCGGCTCACCACGCCCCCCTTTGAAACCAGTTTGCCTATTTGGGCATCAAATTTTGCGAAATTTTGCAGAGGTACGTCATCCTTTGTGCTAATTTCAAATTACTTGTTAGAAAACTTTGTGCTCTTGAATATTTGGAATAGTAAAAGTGATTTTCGAATCGAATAATGAACAATAAACGAATATTCGTGCACACGTATATCGAAACAAAGGATCTC
>JALIZH010027030.1:0-12867 GCA_030522465.1 Rhipicephalus appendiculatus
CGTCTCCAGCCAGGTCTCGGGGTCCTCGCTTGGCGATCCATGGAAGGTCGGTGGCTCTCTCGGTGGCTGGATCACGATCGTTGCAGGGGACGCAGCGGCCGTCATCGTGCCTGTCGTCTTCGTCGCCGTGCCTTTTCGCTTGTCCGGTAGGAGTCCGTATTGTGGTGCCAGTCCTTGTAGTCTCCGGCTAGCTCGACTCTCCTGGATGGTGTCGGTTTCTTCTTGGCGACTTGGGCTGGGTTCACGGCTTGACGGGGGCGTTCGGTACATGAAAGGAGCAGCACCTCCACCAGATGTCACGTGGTCGTGACGTCGACGAAGGCAGCAGGCGACGTGTCCAAGATGAAGCTGTTTATTTGGGCCGAACTTGTGGCCGAGGAAACGGAAAGTAAGAATACAGCAATACACACGGTATGCACTGATAGCGGCGAACAGAGCGTCGGCCGTCGATCAACTGACAAGCGGTGAAGCGCGTCGGCATTTATACGCGTGTCATCGAATATTCCAGTCTTATCACTGGTTGTCGCGAAAGCTCTGGAATAAGCTCGCGTGTTCGCGTCTTGCGCGCAATCTTAACACAACGATCTACAATAAACGCGAAGCTTCTAGAAAAATGAGGCGCGGTTTGCGCTGAGCATTGCTTACAGTCTTTGTGGGCGTAAACCGAATACAGCACAAGTATAATACAAAACGCGCGTGGCAATATTGCAATAAGTTTCCAGTCGATTCGGTGTTTTTTAAATGTACAAATGGTTTTATCAAATTGTCCAACGCCTGAATAGAAGCCTGCGATGCTTTGTTGCAAGTGCACATACTTCCCAAGCTTGCTGATTATGCAAAAGACACTGCTACTGTGGCCTGTGCATTTAACGCATTGATGTAAACATTCCTGTACACATCACTGTTGTGCCTCACACAAACATGTGAATGTTGCAGTTGGGTCATTCCACACCAAATGTCCCAGCCATTTTTTGACGACCATCTCTAATGTATTCGAAAAAAAAATCGTACCGATCTATTGCATTGAAAACAGTGAATCGCTAGAGTATTTCACAGAGAAAAATGCTTTTGGTAACGTGCGAGTCTATTTTTTCTCACAAACAACACAGACGACATTCTGGGAAATTTGGAAGGTTCCCACTTTACCAAAAGAATTTTCTCGGTGAAATATTCTAGCGATTCACTGTTTTCAATGCAATTGATCGGTACGATTTTTTTTTCCAGATACATTTGAGATGGTCACCAAAATGGCTGGGACGTCTGGCATGGAGTGACCAAGGTAATAATGACATCTAGTTTTGTATCCCTGGCCCCTAGTGCAACCACACTGAACATAGCAAAAATGGATGCCATTCCCTGCTGTCATCTGGTGATATAAATACTTTCAAAAGGCTCAATTTCTTAGGCACCTAATATTTTCAGGCACCTCAGAAAAACATTCAAATACCTGATTCATCGTACTTAAGGTAACCACACAGCTCTTTGGCAAGAACGAAGGAAGAAAAACACAATACCATTCCTGTCAACCTAACGACTTCTGAAATCAAGAGACTCACCACGAGAGGGGGCAGGGTGCAGAAACTGAGATGGACAAGGCCAATGGCTGATTTCATGATTGCAAATGAATTCTTGGTAAAGTTTTAGTTGGTAGTTTTAAGTTCAATAAACAACAGATAAATGTTTATGTCAGAACGTGGTCCTGTAGTATCAACCCACACATAGACAAAGAAAGCAATGGACACGGTGTAACAATGTGCTAAATGATTATCTCCATCACTAACCTTCAATACTGTCAAACTGTGGACAAAGCTTTTAGTTTGAGTTGTGGTCGATATCTCACTTGGTTGGCATTGAGGTAGCTCAAATGTGCTGAATCAATAGCAGATAGTGTGTACTAGCGCATGTGGAAACGAGGTGGAATATCACCATGCTGCAGTACCATAGGCCTGGCACGTTAAAATGGAATCAAAGACCTAGTACATTCGACATCTTGTACACATCTGTGCAGTTATTTACAACCAGAAAAACCAATGTGTGAGGTGGCTGCTACAATTCCCAAGGGACATAGAAATATATAAAAATAAGGCTGCACCATTACATGAACATGCATATCTATTCTATTGTTCAATTGAAGTTGTAATAAATAACACAAATAAATTGAGCATTGTGAATATATGTCCTACTTGGTGTCAATAAGAGGTTGATCTAACATTTACCTGTGGCATGAGGCGCAATAGGGCCAGGAACACAGTAATGGTCACCCCAGTTAGGTCTCTGAGGGCATCGCCATTTTCCTTGTCCACCAAGGAGGACTGGTAGCCATGGAAACCCTTTGGTTGGTGGTCTTCCAAGCACAATGCGGCCACACTTGCATCAGCCGTCGCTGGCTGTTCCGGTGCAAGGAAGGAAACCTAGGTGGACGCCTCGCATGCATCGGCGAACAGGGTGCAGGCAATCATAAGGACACCTTTACTGTGAGTTTGTGGTTTCTCCAGCGTCTGAGTTGAGACCTGCATAAAATCGATGACATGTTACAATTTTCAGATAATACAAGAAGGTGTTTTCTAGCTTAATCTAGCTTAATGTGGCATACAACACCAATTATATGCCACATCAAAAAGCCCTAGGCAAATAAATACTAAAGCCCTCACATGGCTCACATACAACCACAGTGAAATTGGTGGTACTGAACGTTTATTGTGACCAATGAGAACTACCATCGTAGACTTTTTAGCAGGAGAAAATTAACAGCGAGAAATACATCCCACAGGATTCCTCGCCACCCAAGTGGCACCCGACAAAACCCAGCTTTCTTCATACCACCATTTGCTAGCCGAGCTTGTTCACTCATCCATCTCCAGCCGTTCTACACTCAAGAGGAATGTACACGTCTTGTGTTCCACATTACACTTCAGTGCACCGTTCTTTGTTTTACACTGCAGAGGGTGGTGCATTTTTTAAAGGGGGGCAGGCATGGCTACTTCACACATTAGCATATTGATGATCTCTGCTACGTCACCTTGTGCTAGGGAAATAGACATGCATTAAAAATCAGTCACCCACACTGAATAAAAAACCATGTGACATCCAATAGTAAGTAACATTTTGATGGACAAGCTCCACACCCTGTGTCACTGCTTCCTCCTGCTAATCTTGGGAGATGGCCACAGTTGAGCATAGGTCACGGTCATCACTGACCACGTAAAACTTGCCTGATATTCTGTGAGGCCTATTTGATTGCACTTGGGGCTACACTGCTCATTTAGGCAATCATAGACTGGGATCTTGCAGCAGGCGGGAGCATTGTGCTGTACTTGTAACTGCGTTCCCAACAAAAGCAAACCTCCAGCAGTAGGCTCCACTTTTCACTACCCAATGGCTCCATGCAAAGAGTCGCATGCTGACATAGACGCACTTGCGCTACGTTGCCAGATGCTGTTACAGTGGCAAGGTGATATGACGCAGTGAAGTGAAATGCGAACGTGCGAATTAGCTCTAGTACTATTTGCTAACGAAGTATCATGTGATCCTGCTTCTATATTGTTTGCTAATGCCTGTGTGAGCAGTGCTCAAGTCATTTCATTTTGGTACAATTTTGTTCGAATGAAAGCTGTTTTAGTTATTCACTGCTGCATTGTTTGTCATTCATGAGATATGTCTGTTCTGCCTTTTAGCTTTCAAACATAAGAAGCACCCAACTCATTTTTGGTCATCTCCATATTTTGAATTTTGAATGGGCACTTACTCAGTGTCTTACACTATTACAAAAGAACCAACCTCAACTCCTTGCAGCTGTTTCGATTCGATATTTCCATCGGTGTCTTCAGGTTCATCCGGCAGTGGTACGAGAGGTGATCCTGAAGATGCTGACAAGTCCATGGTGGCTGTAAGTGGTGCAGCTTGCAACGCGTTCGGCGAAGATGTTGAAGAGTGGTTTAGATCTGCAACATCTGTTGCATCTGTTCTCCGCTTCTTCATCCTAAGGGAAAAAAAATGCACGCTGTAATTTGTCTAGTTTATCACAATGCAAGCTAGCAATGAACGAAAAAAATACCAGTCTAGTAAGGGGAAGGGAGGAGCAATTACTGCAAGTTTTGAGCAGTTGAAATAACATTTGGCTCGAGCTGACATAGCACACACAGATTGAGGTACAGCAGTGGAACTGCTTCAAATTAGAGCAATCTTGTCATCTTGTTTACAGCCAACAGCCCCTTGTCTCCCTCCACATAGGCGTGCCCAGGGTTTCCCTTCAGAGAGGGGGGGGGTTCGAAGGTTCATCCCAGCGCCCCCCCTCCCTAATAAATCAATGTATGGGGCAGCCTTTGCACCCCCCCCCCTGCACACGCCATGTCCCTGCATGTCAGGCTCTGGTGAAACAACAAAACAAAAATGCAACGACTGCCAGATCTAAGTACAAAATAAACAGTCTAGATTTTAGTTCCGTGTGCTCATTTGTCTCCATGCTGCACACATTGTCCATCACACGCGGAATAATTACAGGGACAGCTGTTTACTTCAAGTATCAATCACTAAAATACTTGCGCACTTGGCTATCACGTCTGCGCGAGCTCACTGCGCTTTTATAATTTGCGCGAACTCTGGTGTAACGCGAACTACGCTCTAGCGCTGAGGTGCGCGAACATTTGGCACCACGACCACTCGAGGCTTCCGAGTGCCGACTACCGCAGCCGTACCCTTTCTGCTTTAATCCTGGGAGCTTTTCGACGAGCCGCGACCACATGACATCGTCCATCGACATCTAGGGGGTAGGAGATCGACTTCCAATTAGCGCATCTCTACTCCAACAGCTGCGCCTCCGCCAGCACTAAAACCAAATCGGTCACGCGAGCCGTCCAGCGCACCGACTGAGAAAAATATATTGGCAGAGGAGTCGCCAAGAAGTTAATCGCATCCTAAAATGTTGGCAGCCGGTTTAAAAAGGTGGTGTTTATTTTGCGCAGCTCTCACCTTTCATAGCGTCCAAGCTTATCTCCTGCAAGCACGGACCGCTTCCGATACGAGTCAGGAAATATCGTTGGCACGTACGACGGGGACGACACATCCTTGGACGGCGCACCCCCCAACGAAATGTGCACTGCATATCTTCGAGTGCCGAGAGGGCTCCCAGTTTGTTCCGTCAGCGCTGAAATGTAGTACAGATGCTAGCGGCACAAAAAAAAACAAAGGCGCAGAACGCGAAATGGCAGAGGGAGCGGGAACCAAGCTTACTTTGTTCGTCTCACAGCCGTGATCCACTTCTGCCGCTGCCCGATAAAACAGGGAAGCCTCGAGAAACCGTGAAACGTCGTTCCCGCAGGACACGACGTGTACCTGTTTGTACAACCGACTACGCAGCAGTTCATGATTCTGTGGGGCACGCTATGTGCGCTAGCGTCCCAAAACTCTACGTGCCAGCGGGCGTGCGAGAGCCTTTGCCGCCTTTGCGTCTGCTCCGGCTCTCAACGTCTGTGTACTCTGACGGCCGCGCAGCGGCGCGCCAGTCGCAGTGAACGGAGTGTATAGCCATAGTATCTTAAGCCGTCCTTCAGTGCTGGTGGGGACATACCCGTTCCGTATAAATGAACATTAAACATTAAGAGAATGGGCGTACATTTATGGTGTGCTTGTAAACAGCCCAAAAAGACACATACCACTTAACCTAAACTCACCTAAGATACGACTTTTTAGTCAGCGAGTCCCAGTTATCATATGGCGTGTATTGATCTGGGCCATGTGTGTTTCGATAACCCACTACGCCTTCAACTTCTATAGGGTGTTTTAGTTCGAACATCACCTCTTAACCCTTTCGGCCCTGGTGTCCTATAAAAAGGACGCGAACAAATATTGCTACAAGTTGTGACCTAAATAACTTAGAAATTCGAAAAAGTGTCTGAGGTATTGTGAAAACACCTGCGCCGACATAGACGGTAGTTTTTTCATCGTCGTCTTTCTCAGAATTCTGCAAAGCGGAAAACAAGATGGCGGAAGGCGAACAAGACGACAATCGCCGGAACCACATGTTTGATGATAATTCAGTGATTAACTATTGTATCGGTAGCTATCATATTTTTTTCTGGTGTTTCTAACACACTGACCTGCTCATTTACAAAGTGAGTCTTCCCTAACGTTTACGCGTCGCCCGCAGTAGTGCACAATCTTCAAGTCCTAAATATAGGACACCAGGGCTCAGTGGTTATCAGAGCCCTAAATTTTTGCACGTTGATCCAGGGCCGTAGTGCTTGTGTAAGCTTCCGATTTATCGATATTCCACTCGAGAACCCAGCCGTGATTTCTTAGC
Organism: Rhipicephalus appendiculatus; assembly: GCA_030522465.1. Taxonomy (NCBI): domain Eukaryota; kingdom Metazoa; phylum Arthropoda; class Arachnida; order Ixodida; family Ixodidae; genus Rhipicephalus; species Rhipicephalus appendiculatus. The sequence goes on from JALIZH010027030.1 coordinate 6,299, forward strand.
TAATATGTAAGGCGTTTCCAACAGAGATATTGTACGTAATAGGTCTCAATATGTTTTCGGCACATGAAATGAACGTGCGGGAGCTAGATGACGACGATGAAGTCAAGTTCGGTCAGCTAGCCCTTGCAGACATGGGCAGAACTTATTTTGACGCAACAAAGCCGGATTCAGCAATCTTTACGATGTTAGATCTTTCAAAGTGTCCAATAATTAGACAACGACCTTTCAAGCGCAATGAAGAGCTGTGTATCATGAACGCAAAAACTTGCTTTTTTTACACTTCAGACGCTCTAATGAATATGCCGTTGCTACATGTTTAGCTATGCAACAATTACACACGTTAAAAGGGTATAAAATTTGAAGTATTTAAGTTTACCATATTTCACTTTACAACCACTAAGCCCTGGTGTCCTATATATAGGACATGGTGCCATTTTTCTTCTATGATGATGGTGTGCTGAGATTACATTATTTTCGTGATCTAGATGTGGTAGTCAAGCCAAATCAACAAGAAAAAAATTTACCTACCCGTTAAAAAAAATTCAGGGCTGAAAGGGTTAAAGGCTATTTGAGGAGGGAAAATACCCTTACACCCTAGAGTAATACTGAAAGGGAAGCTAGTTGGTACACATTCATCGTAGTAACTTTTTTAGCGCAGACTAACACACGGACAAAGAGAGGGAACGAGCGCTAAAAAGTTACTACGATGAACTTACACCCTAATTTTTGCATGTTTTGGTAAGGCAAAAGGGTGTTTTGCTTGCTTGAAACCCCCCTTAAGGGTGCAAACTGGTTTACAATGTAGACAGAAATGAAATCTGACAATAATTTTTTAGAAGCCAAGCCACCAAGGCGAAGATTTGCTGCAGCAATAACGAAAACTACAGATTTACCCGCAGCGGCTGTTGATAACAACCAGCATGGGCACTGAAGTCAGCACACACTGCATAGGCCATTTTGGCGCGTTATATCTTGTGAACAAAGCAAATGAGGACATGTAATATTGAAACCGTATTTTTACTGACATAAACGCTCTTCGATAAAAAAAATGTCAAAATTGAGAGCAGGGTATTTATTATTTTTTAACATGAGTTTTTTTTGATAAATCTCGCTTATTTTACTGTATTTTTCTTCTTTTGCGTGACCTGTAGGAAAACAATTTTTTCTCAGAAATGTTGCAAAGGCAACACTTATATGTCTGACACCTTTCTGATGTTTCTCTGTGAAATAGCAAACGCGCCTGGGCGGATCTCTTTTGAGGACAGCATAAAGAAAGCATGAATGGAATTCACAAGGATGCGCATTGCAACCAGCAGCAAGAATATTTGACAGAACATTTATAGCTCGCGTTAAATTCGGCCGTGATTTCGGAAGATATTGCGGTTAGCAAAAACAGGACGCCAGCGCCACCACATTGAAATATTTTTTCCGCGCGATAGGAGCGTTTCATGGAAATAAAATTTTAGGTTCCGTGCCCTTTTAATGTGCGCACACAACACATAAATAAAGCAGAGAAAAGAAAAATATCTACCAGACATGCACGTTCGATCTCCTGGAATCACCCAGTTTCGAGACCACACGCACACTGGTCAGTGTGTGCCATCTCTCCTCTACACGCGTTGCATGTGCTTTACCGATAGACTTTTTGGGAATGATCGGTGTGTAAAAAAAAGCTCACAGGTCCCCTTTGCATTCGCCTAAGACTACTCGAAAGCGAAATCCATGTTCTCTTTTACAATTTGCCATGTGTCATAGATCGAAAATTAGCATCATCGTCACTGACCGGCCCTCGCTCAATCACCGGCCAAGCATTCTGTAGAGATCGTCAACAATAGAAGCCGAAAGGTGCCCAGAAGCTTTGCTGTGACCCAGCCTTACGAGACCTAGTGCTGGCTGCGCTAAATTTATTCTTAATAATACTGATTTAATTTGAATTCTGGCAATCTACTTATGCCGGTCATCTTATGAAATTAAAACAATATGGATTCCGCGGCAACGTTTTTAACTTATTTTTTAGCTACATTGATGGGCGTTATCAAATGGTCAACCTGAACAATCTTACGTCTTCATTATTAAACATAAAGGTGGCAGCACCACAAGGGTCGGTCCTCGGGCCGCTGTTCTCACTACATGTAAACGACTTGCCACGCATACTCAGATCGGCTGAGATGCTAATGTACGCCGATGATGCAACTTAAATAGTTACTGCCGACAACATAGCCGATTTAGAATATAAAGCTAAGGTAGAGCTAAAAAATATTTATATGTGGTTTACAGTGAATAAATTAACAATTATTGGACAGAAAACCATATACACTGTTTTTCACTCCCGTTAAACGAGGAGTCATGTCGGCTTACAAGGAACAACTGCCAAATTGAGCAGGTAAGAAAATTTAAATATCTAGGTGTAGTATTCTGCAGCCAATTACACTAGAAAAAGAAATAAATTCTGTATGTACCAAGCTAGCCTCTGGCTGTAGCATGCTACCTGCCGCTAGAAATCATTTTATTAGTAATATTTTGAGAGTGCTTTATTTCTCATTTCTTCATTGTCAGTTCAGACTGCATAGACTCATGGGGATGGACCTTTAAAACTTACCTTGAACCTATCCGCATATTTAAGGAAACGTGCACTTAGAATAATGGATATGCGGCCTATAATCAACACAGCGCTCCTTTGTTTCACAAGTTGGATATTCTACCTTTAGATTATATACGGTGACGTAAAACGGCAGTCGGCGTCAGTGATGTCCTTGCATACAGCTTACCTTTCGACGTATCTATTGTTTCTTCCTCCTCCCGCGTCACTAGATGCATGACACTAGATGCCAACACTAGATGCGTGACACTAGATGCGTCACTAGATGCAAAGGCTTTCTCAAACGCGCTTAAAAAATATTTGCTCCATGTAGAACAATAATAAACAACCATGCACAAAACCTTACGTATAGTTTGATGTGTCGCCTGTACTCGTACTGCTTATATAACGATGTGCATAATGAAAACAGTGTTGTAATGATTACATTTCTTTATGCGCTGTCGTGCATATGGTTAACGCACTACGTCATTTTAAATCCTAATGAAATCTGTTATATACTCTTGTTTTCTTCCCTTAATTAGAGTTTTCTTTGATGTAGTGATTTCTTATACAAATTGTTATTGTGCTTATATGTTGATTTTATATAATGAGGATATGACAATTATATGATATTTGATGTGATTTCTTGTACAAATTTTACTGTGCTTATATACTTTCTTCCGTTAGACCCCGTGCTAGCCTATTGCTATGGGTATAATCAGTGTTGTGATTTTCATCAACTGTATCAAAAACAACCTCAATAAAGTTTTGAAAGTCTTGAATCTTACGAATAAGAATCAGTGTCATTTAATTATTACTAGTTAGCACTCGAACAGCAGGCTGGAATATTGTGTACCCAATCGGAGACGCATTTTCAAGAATGCGCGGTATACGCAGGAAGAGAGGCTTTCTGCTGCGTTTAGTGAATAGAAAAAAAGTATGCGTTCACAACGGCATTGTCTTACCTCCTAGAAAAAAACAATCATATTGTGCAGCTCCCAAGGAAGGTACTGCGCATTCTCTAGTCAACGGCATGTTTTCGTCTCATTTTCCACGACATTTAGCTTGTTTACGCAGTCTTTCGGCGAAACATCGATATATTAAAACATGCTGTTTCCACGTTGTAGCGCAGAACCATGGAACGGCGTTTATTCCGTTTCTGTATCTTTCGTTTTTGTTTCCACATGTTCTGGCGGGCGTTATTTCGGTTTCGCGTTAAAATTACGCCATCAACAAAAACATTTACATGCGTGGTATGCATTGTTCTACGCCGCCATGTATGTATAAATACAAAGACATATGAACCGTGTCTTACGACCTGTGCTGGAGAGCTTGAGCAGTATCCAGGGTTGCGATGTCTTTCTTGAGACTTGTATTCGTCTTCATGATTTTGTTTTCAGTAATGGTGCAGTAAGTACTGCTGGTGTCATTTGCACTAGTACATGATGATTATTACTGGGTTTACATTCCACAACAACGATAAGATTATGAGAGGCGTTGTAGTGAAAGGCTCAGAGAATTTCGACCGCGGAGTTTTAACGTGCACCTTAAGGGAGTATACGGGTCTGTAGAATATTGCGTTCATTGAAATCCGGCCGACGGGGCCGGGATTTGATCCCACGACCTCCAGCCCAACAGGCTCAGCTCCATAAGTACTACACCGACATTTCGGGTGTTTGCAGTCATCAAAATTCGTACCTATCTTGTACTTTACATGCTTCTTTTTGTTATGTTAATTTTTTTTTTGCCTTTGAAATACTGAGCCCTTCTTCAAGAGAAGAAGTTAGCAGTTTTTCTCTATTGACTGCGCTTGCTTTTTTGTTGTTGCTTTGCTTTCATAATTAACGTTCGCATAATCGGCGTAATTATGGTCTGCGAAAAAAAAAGAAAAAAAATCATGCCATATCCACGAAGTGAATGATGATGAGTGGGCGAAGCTCCGGAGGTAATCTGGTAAACCGTCAATCCCCGTAAATTTTGCCCACTCGATCATCATACAAAGACCTGACAGACAAACGCGGGGGTGTGGTGTGGTTATACATACAGTATATTCACAATGTTTAATTATTTCCATATTGATGAAGTATATACACAATGTTTTATTATTTACATATGGGGTAGATGATGATTTTGTTCAAGAGCTCTAGGGACCACAAGGAGGGGGTTCCCCTGAGTTTGTTTTGCTCATCAGCGTCATCGTCATCGTTATCACGTGTAGTGGATACATTCCACTATACTGGAACGCGCTTATTCTTCATGGTCATCAGGTGTCATCGTCATCTTTATCACGTGGAGTGGGTACATTCCACTATACGTGGCTACCTACTACTACTACTAGTACATACTACAAAGGAGGGACATACCCACACCCTAAGGAGCTTCGCTCCTAAAAAAGAAACTCACCCCAGATTTACCCACTGCGAAATCTGCAGAAAGGGCGGAGCTGGGGTCTCTTGCGTTTCTCTTGTGATTTTCTGTGTGTGTCGTTTTGGGGATTGTTGAAGATGTCTGCGGTTACGTCATTTGCAGAGTAGATGTACACAGGAAAGGACGCGTGGCAGGGCCCCGCCACACGCACCCCTGCTACAGGGACATAGGCCCTATTCACGCTCGACCCGCGCTTCCCCATTTCAGTGTGCGGCTACCGCTTCGTCCGCGACCTACAGTTACTGCATATGCTACCTCCAGGCAGCAGAGTTGTGCCTCTGTCTTCCTAACGCCGCTGTCCACTGTGCATTACCGAGAAACTGATGCTTGGGCGAATTCCTGTATTTTCCGATGCCGCCACTGCAGCGAATTGGACACATTCTAGCCACGGCCGGGTTGCGGATTTTACGAGGAAGTAATGTGAGAAAAGTAAGTCCTAGTGCCGACTGACCGGGCCTTCACGGAGTGGCATTAAAAGAATATTAATACAATCTTGCGTCACTGAAATCGACCCCTTGATTTGGCCGCTTGACAGTGAAGTGTACGTCTTCCGTATTTTCTTTTTTTGCCAGGTGATCGAGGTGGCACTATAAAAACGAGGCCTCAGCGTACGGGTAATTCGCAGAATCATTGCCTGACTTCCTGAGGACTACTGCTATTGGCAGATACACAGTAGCGTTCTTGATTTGCATGCTCTACTTTACTGTGTAAAAGCAACATGTTCTTTTTTTTTTTGTCCAAGCTTTGGCTTGTCGTAGGACTTAGTACATAACACTCTTTCTTAGAGCAGTACTGATTTTCCGGCATGTAGTATTTACATTACGGTTTGTTTGTTTGTTTGTTTGTTTCTTTGTTTCTGGGGTTTATCGTTCTAAAGCGACTAACACTATGAGAGATGGTGTGATAGAGGGTTCCGGATAACTCTGACCAGGTAATTTGAGCATAAGCGAATATTGTTCAGAAGACGTTACTCTATTCTGAGATCTGCCAGGTATTTTGCCACTGTGCCAAGATGTGGCACTGCAGAACACCAATAAGTATTTTATTTTTCAAAAAGCACGATTTCACAGAAAGGCGAAGCAATGAATACGATAGCAGCGAAGTTCTATGTCATACGAAGTACGGCTAGGAGCTGACTCTTCTGGATCCGATCTAGAGCACTGCACGGGCCGGCTTTTTTACGGCCCGGGCCCGGCCCGGCCCGAAAGCGCCATGCTCAGGCCCGCCCGAGCCCGGCCCGGTGTTTTTAAATACGGCCCGTACCCGGCCCGGGCCCGAAAGGTCTGGGCCCGGCCCGACCCGGCCCGGCCCGGCCCATTTCAAAAAATTATTTTTTGAGCATAAACGAGGCGCTGTCCAATCTTCGCTTATAGTGAAGATACCAGCCACGCACAAGATAGTTCCTGGACAGTGTTCTGAGAACTTATGACAATGTCACGATTTTCACTGGTACTGTGTTTACCATCGGTTAATTACGCCCGTAACACTTTTGCGAAAGAATTGCAGGGGGGATATATGAGGAGACACAGCTGGCTGTCCATGAACGTAGCGCTAACCATGCAAT